>SHCU01001108.1:8955-30128 GCA_004307685.1 Ceratina australensis | reverse complement strand
AGAGCGTGACGGGCCGAACCGCGAAAATTAGCAACGAGTTTCGTTACCGGTTGTGGTCAGCCGAGATGAAAGAAACTGAAACGCGTCGTCGCTGCCAGCATCCACGTTTTTCCTTCCCGGCAGTCTAATTAATTAAATGCAAACCCGAGAGTCTCTCTCCCCCCGCGCGACGCTCTGTCATCGTTCCCCGTCAACGTTCGTTTCGGGTTGAAGACGGGACCGGCTTTGGAAATTCACAGTGGAAATTCACTTATTTGCATTTACCTAAGAGCACCGGGCTTCGTCTTCGTAGACGGTTAATTGGCCTTCGTTACCGAACCCTTCTTCGAGAGTTGCTCGCGATTCTGCCTGATCGTTCCCGATTTCTCTTGGTAATTAGCTAACTGGACGCCTAGCCGTATTTGCACCGCGACACGTTAATTGGCTTCATATCACGTTATCTTACTTCAAAGCGTTTTCGTCGTCGCGCTGCGAAACTTAATCAGGTATCTCAACATCTGAGGATTCAATTCCGGCGTTCTTCCAATTTTGTAACTTCTCGTCGAGATTAAATGAATCATCGAACGGGAGATTGCGGCTCGTACCGCGCTACTCTCGCGGACCGCCGGCTTTTTAATCGCGTTCCCGCAAATGAGACTCTTGTCAGTTTTCATATAACGTCGAGAGTCGCCGCAACTAAGCTCATATCCGAACCGAGCCCTCGAGCTGCGAAAAATTACATATTCAAGCTGCACACACCAGGTTGACCGCTTTATCTCCGTTGGCAGCAGGCAATTACTTACCCTGGCGCGGCTCCAAACTTTATCCCCGGCCTCGTAAAATGCGGCCATCGGTGGCATCTCTTAATCCCATAAAGGGGTTGAATCGCGAGTTGCGGCCGGACAAGCCCCAGGCCGCGCGCTCTCAGCCTGTACAAATGTATTTTAACTTCGCGATAAAAGCAATAAAAAATGTTCATCGGATACTCCTTCGAGTTCCGAGATATCTTTCGTAGATATTTTTAATTAGTTATTCGAAATTGCAGCTACCTGATCAAGATCATAATTGAATATTTAATATTTAGAGGCCTGATAAAACAACGTTAAAGTGCAGCGAACTTATAAATTGGCCGCTCAATTTTTCAAACACTCCAGAAAGCTTAAAGAGTTAGCTTCATCCTTACTCCTCGTTAATCGAGCTGCTTCCACCTTGCTTGCTTCTTTATAATCCTGTCTCGAATAATCCATAGAGGGGTTATTAAAAGCGGATATAATTTTTGGATATAAATTAAATAAATCGTTACTTCTGCTCCTTATTCCGATCTCACATTACGAAAGAAACGTAACTTCTTTTTTTCGACGCTTGAAATTCATGTTAATAGCAGTTGTCTGTTTCGGGATAAAAGCTCTATGAGCCACGTGAAATTGGGTTTAATATCGTAGTTCGCGGAACAAATACGAGCCCCTCGCGTGTCTCATGCTTGTTTCGTATAACGGTAGCTAAGATATCTCCCCTGGCAGAGGAAACGGCTGACTAAATACCTCCGAGGACGAAATTTTCCGTAATTAGAGGGAAAAGCGTCCCCCTTTGATCTCCACCCCCTCGGCGGCGGAGCAAAGGGATCGGCGATCGATCGAAATAATTGCGCTCCGAAATTTCCATAACGCGCGGCTGTTGCTTTTCCTTCGGTCGGCTCGCAATTTGCCGCAATTTAACCAGCTCCCCTGTGTAATGAGAATTCCTTCGATAAATTCTCTGCGTAACTATCAATTAAGAAAATAACGGTAGCATTTATACTCCCCTCGAAAATCAGATCTCATAGTTGTAATAATCTGTTGATAGGGACGTGTAAAAATCTAATTAGATATCGGTTTTCATTACAATCTGTCCTGGAAATAATCACTTCACTTTTATATTTATTCCATAAGACATTACATGTATGTAGTAGAACTAATCGCCTCACCTCATAAATATGATTTTCAGTTTTTCTTAAAAGATTTTCAACCTCCGAAACTTTTGGTCCATTCGCTATATTCGGGGATCGAATAAGAATTCATTAAAGGACCATACTAATGGGGATCTTAAATAAATTAAAAGTTTACCTTTTTTCCGTATGAAGGGGGATCGATCCAACCTCTTTTCTCTAATTATCCTTGGATGATGGAACTCCTCCGGAATCTATTCGTCTTTGAGAGTTTAAACCGGGCCGGGAATTAGCTCAGAAGTTTTCAGACGTTGAATAGCGTCCGATATTTTTATGCCTGAATATTGGTACTAATATTCCGCAATATCCCGCTGAGTGGCTCTGATTAAATGAAACTTTCGTGAAATTGTACGGTCAACACTTTTAGGATAGTTGAAGTGAATCGCGCGGGATGAAACTCTTTTATTAATCCAGAATAATGAAACCGTATTTCTTATTTTCCTATTCAATTTTATACTTAAACCATTATGATAGAACAAGTTATTATAGAGTGATAATTGTATCTGATACAATCGCATGATATCATCTTTTGATAATAGACATCTTCCTTATCACTTCATTTGATAATTGACTGACGTAAAAAAACGTATAAACATACATCATCGTACTAAGGGAAGAGCAGGAGTAAAAAGAGATCCAAGCTGCATTCCGTGGTTCGAGATCCTATTACCCCGGAGACTCTCCCGGTAATTGGCTCAATTCGTACAACCGTCGGCTTCCTGTTTCCCCTCCTGGCGAGCGTGGATAAATATTTTCTTCTAATATCCGTCTGCTTCCTTTGAGTCGCGTGAAATTCAGTAGAATGAGTCGGGAATGGTAAGACATCGGTTCGCCATCGGCGATGATACGTTTGTCCTCTGTAACAGTGTCTCCCAACCTTCTTCAAAAAAATAATCACGTGAAACAATATTTGTTAATAAAATAATGAAATTCAGAAATTTGAAGACGACTCTAGTCATAAAGTTTTTCTTATAACACTTGATTGACTGTTGCGCTAAAACGACAGATATAAATAAGTAATAAATGAAAAAATGACTCTATGTATTTCCTGTGGGAACCGTAGTTTGGGAACCTGGTTGAAGCTTCATATTAAATGGCTACAAGCTTCTTACGTGCTTGCTTCGCCGCTAGGCGAATTCGGGATCAAAGCAACAGCGATACGTATTTCCCTTTCCTAGCTCTTCTCTGCTTCTCCCCGGAATAACTAAACTAGCCGAGAAGTTATCTACCGTGTATAAGGTAATCGAAACAGTATGACGTTTGACGGGTATAAAGAGTTCAGAAGAAAACAATGTTAGCAACGATGCTGCTCAGTAATATTTATTTTGTACATCTGACTTTATTTAACACGTTGCTCTGCAATGACCACCATGAAAAATACATAAAGAAGTTTGTCTGTTGTAAATAATATTTCAACATGATATGTACTGTGTAATGAAGAATTCATGTTGTCGCCTTGGGCAAGTCACGTAAAATTCGCGCGGCAGTCCAACGTGTTAAGCGTTCAATGCGGAAAGAAGAAAATTGAGAAAATTGGATGCTGCTACTCTCGGCGAGGATCTAGTGTCATAATCCATGGACATAGTTTTTGACACCCAATCTCTGAAGTAGTGAACGTCCGAGTAAATGCCAGGATAAAGCGGCCGAGCACAGCCAAATCCGCCAGAAACTACGCCAGTCAGCACACCTTGGCAGATCATACCGCCCCCCGAATCACCCTATAAAGTAGTCAGAATAATTTAAATAAAATCCTGTTTATGTCAATTAATCAATCTGTAAAGCTTAAAACGGTGCACATGGATTTGCGTATTTCGTTTCACGTGATGTATCTCATAATTCTAATTTGTATGAACTGAAATAGAATTGATGAAATGTGGTGTAAAGCCATTAAAGATATTATATTACTTGACAAGCGTCTTTCTGGCCTTCCTCGTATCCGGCACACAGCATCCCCGCTGGAAAATCCGTTTGTCCCTCCCAAAGCTTCTTACATCTCTCCGTACTTATCAGCGGTAGGTCTATGTACATCAACCTTTCGGACGTTACGTGTTCATCCTGAAATCATCCCAAATGTCACCGGAGCTTCTAACGATAAATAAGAACAATAATTTAAATCTCACTTCAGCCGGATAACCCCAGCCGGCCACTTGGCACATCGTGTCCGGCACTGGTGGCTGAGCTGCCAGCGGAATAACATTCAGTCCTGTTCCGGTTTCAAACGCTCCTTTGGTCTGAAAGATAATTTTCTTTTTAATTGAAGTTCGATCAATGAATTTTGGCAATAAATAAAGGAATTATACGCGAATGAGAGCGATGTCGTTCTGCAGGGTCTCCTCGACGAAGTTGGGGTGAACGAAAATCTTGTCCACGCCTCTCCTCTGGCCGCTGTAATCGTGAAGATTAAGCTGTCCGCCGACCAGTTGTATCATCCAAGGCAGAAGTTGCTCACCGCGTCTGTGACGAATCGTAAAATGTTATCAGGAAATACAGCGAAAAATCAAAATCTAATTGAAGTATTACATTAATTTGAATAATGGAAATTTCCTTGCAAGAATAGCAATTACTTACTGTACAAGGCAATGGGCTGCTGTGAGCACATACTTTTTATCTATCAGAGACCCACCACAGAAATGTTCTGAACTTAAGCTCCTCCTCAGGGATATCTACGGAAGTGAAATGTTCCAAGAAAACTCATTCAAGTTTGATACGAGATAGACACGACGCGATCACGGAGATAGAGGCAACGTTGTGCAATTAAACACTTGAATCGAGGCACAATGTACATACTTGATAAGGGAACTGGTCGAATTTTGCATCCGTCCCATTAACTATGCGACCGATCAAACCGTAGCTGGTCCAATCACCCTCTTCTTCCTCAAAGTTAATCTCGTTTTGTCCTGAACCAAATGAAACTTAATTGAAAGTAAGAAGGGTAATACATAGTTAATTAACATATTGTATTTTTTAAACGAAGTACAGGTATAACTATGAATTAATAAAATTATAATACACTTATGAAACCATATGTAAGACTAATTAGAAAATGTCACTATAGTATTTCTCATTGTAACACATCGTGTTTGCTTTTATGTAAATATATGTATTCCCTGTTTAAATACTTTTAAACTTGATTGATTGAAGTCCATATGGAACGTCCATATGTACCTTCATCCACTTGTTTCTCACTTCTATTATAACTTCAACAAGTGCAACAGAATTGTAAAACCAAGTGAATATTGAAAATGATAAAATACTATATATACAATTTTTCACATATAAGACTGAGATTAAACAACATATCAAGTTGACTAAAATTATTTCAGTACACTTACCATGGATGAAATTGGACAGAGCGAGAATGAAGATGGAAATGAAAAGGAAAGTGCTTGCCATTTTCCTTTCTTTATTTCTCCAAATTTTCACTACTGTGATCTTGCCTGTCTACCTTCCTAAGCAGTAAAAAGCAGACTGATCGACTTTCAGAATCTGTTTATCTATCTCACTCTTATTTATCTCTCACTTATCATCACATTATTTATCTCTCGCACCACATATCAGACATTGTCACGGTGCGTGTTAAATATTAATTGAGTTTACCAATGAGTTCATCCCCGAATGGGAAAAAAAATATTCATTAAATTCAATTACTTTTCCATGAAAGAATCGAGTTCCAAAATTCAAGCGCTACGTTCGATACATCAAGGCTAATAAACTTAACGAATCGATGAGTGGGGATGATGATGAGTAGAAGATTTCTAAACAAAAGATGATACAGTCTTACAGATATTGCAGACATGTCATGGATATTTTAGGAACAGTGTAACCTATTTGTTTTAAGTTATTCGATTACTAAAGTGCTCAGATAACGGTGCAAGGAAATCGTAATCAAAACGATTCTGAGGCGGTTATCATCTATTGTAACCCAGATTCGAGGAACAGATAAACAATCTCAAATTTGTGCGCGTGCCGTCGAACGTAGTTGTCGTAGATTATTTTTAATGTATTTTTATCAACTGTTACTAGATCGATTTCAGATAACGTCCAGGTGCAATATATTTTATTCACAATATTGCATGTTCTCCAATATTTGAAACGTCAGAAGGTACTTATTGAATATAGCAGCATGCAATTATGAATTGGAAAAGTGATGAAGCCATACATGATCTTTTGGAACTACAGCGAACCGGTCAGTTCCGTTACCAGAAATGGCAGAGAAAATCCGGTGGGAGAGAGGTCACTGATGGAACAGGTGGTTAACGATGGAAAAAACGTCTGAAGCCTTGTATTAGCATCAAACAAGTACGAATTAACTGAAGACATGGTTCTCAATGTGAATTGCACCGAAGATACATGGAATTAATCGGCGACCAGGTGAATAAATATTCATAAAACGTTTGGAAGAGGCTACCCGTGTTCCAGCGGCAATTATCGCTCCTTATCGAACGGATTAACGAGGCCGCGGAATGAAATAACACCTCGGCAGCAACCTAGTGATTACTTATTATTTATAAGAGTCAGGATCACGGTAATCGCGATTCTAAATACACGTTCCTCGAGTCGTTCACGGACTTCACTAATCTTCTCGGATTAAAACGATAAGAGCAAATCAAGATAGCTCCTCTGTTTGTACGCAGTAACTAAAAATATGAATAAATTTTTGGACATATCTCATTTCAGTTAGAACATTATTCATGTTGATAAAATATTACAGATGATTTAGAGATAGAAGTACATATATGTATATATGGGAAAGACACTCGAGGCTTTGATTTTGTTAACATGTAGGGGAGAGTAACGATCCTCTCAGGGATTCAAAGGTCTGTTTGTACAAAAGAAAAACAGTCCTAACCGGATTATAATTTCCGGGTCTCCTCTCATCTTTGAGCCGTGGCCACCCTCTTCGAGAACACGAGCTTTCATCCCTTCGGGTGGGCTTCTTACGCGAATCGATAAACAAAACACGCGGAGCGTAAACATCACCCGCGCAATATTTCCTTCGACCTACCCGCAAACACCAATCCCAGCGAGCAAATTCTCTTCGGCTCCTCAAACATTCTACCGTTTCCCTACGATGAAAACTGATAGGGAATCTCGATGTCTGCTTCGAAAAAAAATTTGTCTACTTAAAAAAGAAACATCGTATTATTAATATACCATTGAAAGGATTTAGCCGGAGTTACCCTCGGCTACCTTCTGTAAGTATAAAATAGTCTGTTAAAACAATCTCTGTTTAAAGCGTTCAATCAGGTAACAATTCCGATTGACAAAGTAATCTGGAATCGATTCAGGTTAATCAACTGTCGGAAGGGTTGCAAGGGTGCGTTAGACAACCGAACCGTGGCTCTCGAGATTGTACGCAGGGGTTGTACGGTGCTTGTATCCAGGGCTGCACGGCCAGGGATGGGTAATGGTGGCTCCTATCAGCTCTGTACACTCTCTCGCTGCGCGACCGACCCCGAAAAGCCCGTCGCGAGCAACGATACTCCCGGTGAGTTACGCCGATGGTACCTGAAACTGCGGCCACCGACCACTTTGCATATTGGATCGTTCGATGGACACGCCTGGATTTCCCCTCGAAATCCCGATATTTCTCTCAGATCTTTCGGCCATCTGACAAATCTTTATTCCTTCAACATAAAGTCTTTCATAAATAATTTTTAATTAGAATTAATGGTACTGTAGATTTGATGTACGACCAGTTTTATAAATCTTCAGTAAGTGTTATTATCAATGAATTATTACAAATAAGATGATTTTAATTGTAGCATACACGCCTGGATTTCTCCTCGAAATCCCGATATTCCTTTCAGATCTTTCGGCCATCTGACAAATTTTTATTCCTTCAACATAAAGTCTTTCATAAATAATTTTTAATTAGAATTAATGGTACTGTAGATTTGATGTACGACCAGTTTTATGAATCTTCAGTAAGTGTTATTATCAATGAGTTATGATAAATAAAATGATTTTAATTGGCAGCATTCAATTGATAGAACGACAATGTGTTTTTGGATAAGACGAGTTAACGTTTGGAACGGACTATGAGATCCCGTGGACTGGTTTGCGCCGAGCCTGCAGAGTCTTACCGTCCTCCTTTCTCCAGCACTCCTTCGACCCACCGGTCCCTCCCACGGCTCTTAGACCGTGCTACCTCCTTTCGATTCCTGGCAGCCGGATCGAGGAATCATTCTCGATGGAACCGAGGATAATGTTTATGGGATATAATGATAAGGAATACCGGCCGGCCCGGTTCACCCTTTTCCTTCGCCGTGCATCCTCCCAGCCGAGCGAGTCCGCGATCCGGCACGTTGCTCGCGGAACGGTATACCAACGGCAGTCATCGATTCTGTTTTACTAGGAAACTTCGCTGCCGATTAAATCACCGTGTAATGCGATCCACTTAACTTATCTTGAGTACCGAAGAAGTGGAGGTATAATGACTGCGCTGCAGCGGTGAATGTTAATGACCGTGACTAGTTGTTAAGATAGGTGTATGAACTATAGAGTCGAGAGGCTTAAGGCTTCGTGAAATGACTCTTTGCCTGTTTGTATAAGAGCCGTAATATCCCTCGAGCTAATTATACCTTACCTGCGATGTTACAAAATATGTATATTATAAAAATGACTTATATTGCTGGCTAATAAAATTACGACTATGAAGCGCTTCCTCCATCAGGTTCAATTTGCTATTTCTTTTATATCACATTTATAATGACACGATATACCTAGTATTAAAAGACTTAGCCTGAAGTTTACAAAATGATTCCTCTATCAGCTTCAAAGTTTAAACTCCAATCATAATTTAACGAGGTACGATTTAATCAAGCAGAAAAGAATTGCTCCGGCAAAATCGTGATTTTACCGGTCTAGGGGAACGGCGACCTTGACAAAGTGGCGAACTCGCCTCTATTCATCCGGTCCCTTGCGCCCGCGGCGTGGAAAGAGGAAGAAGGTAACCTTGACTGGGTATGCGACCAGTTAAAGGGCCGTTCAAGGTCCAACAGACGACGCTAAGTTCCTCCGTCGTCGTCGTCTGGCCGGTTGTTACGCTCCGCCAAGTGGACGACGGATGGAAACACCCAGAACGGATCCTTTTTCCGTTCCCCGGTGGGCAAACACCGTTTTACCTCGAATAACGAGCACGATGCTTGCCTCTTCTGTTATTCCTTTTCCTCTTCTTAATTATCGGCAACCTTCGGAAATCGATTTCCCTGCGCTTTGTTCCCGCGACAGGACGCTCCGTTGATTTCGCTAAAACCCGTAGTTCGCCGTAGGGAAAATAATTAATACATAAAAACAGTTTTCTAGTCAAATTCACTCGATAAAGTTATCGCGAATTACGATGTAAATGTTTTGTAAGTACGGGTTTGACAATTTGCATAGAAATTTTCGTTTACTCCAAATGACGTGAGATTTTGTTGAAAAAAAAAGAGCGGCAGGCTATCAGACATCAAAGTGAAAGCGGATGATGGAGGACGTTTTGCGAAGGCTAAATTTTTTATAGGTTTCGTCACACTTTCATCGGGAAGCGAGAGCCTGTCGTCACTTTCTCCACCCCCGGCGGCGCTTTTCCTCCCTTCGATGAAACGAAGTGCTCGTGACGGGTGCCACTGTGCGCCCGATCGAAGCGCTTTTCCTCTGCCGCGACGAAAATTGGGTTGCGCCTCTTTCCAGTTCTGCCGTTAACACGCCACTCTTTGATAGCTACGTGTCTCTCGATAATAAAGATTCGCTGAAATACGTCTGATCACAAAGACTATTCAGCTCGCAGCGCTCCATACATCGTTATGCACCGTACGATTTTCATCGGTTTTCATATTTTTTAAAAATTTTTATAACGTTTAACAAGTCTATTAAATCTCGCTGCTTTGAACCTGCGAGATATTGAACGTAATTCTTCCTTTCTCTTTCGTCGAATTTCGTTCGTCGGTTCGGTGGTCGGGATGGAACAAGAAGAAGGATAAGAAGAAAAGTCAGACAACCACAGGATCCAATCCTGCCTGTGCGTCATCGAGCCGGCTCGCGGGCTTAAACTCCTGCTGTTCGTGTTACGTAACCGAGAGCCCGTGACCTCGATCCCGAGGATAGCAGCGAGCAAGTAGAACCAGACGGCGCAGCCAGCCTCCCACAGACAAAACAACCACCTTCGGGCACGACCGCGACCTTTTTGCCGGCTCCTGGTACAGTCGCTCGAACAAGCGATCAGAAACTCGTTGAGCAACAGTACTTTCTATACATTTCTACAACGAATATAAATTAATTTTTGCTCTCGTTTTTCTGGTTTGAAATTTTTCATTTGAAAAATGATACTATGGAGTAACAATCTCGTGGACCATCAGAAATAAGAATCCTTTGCGACACGCTATTTTACGAATAGGAAAGCATAATTTTTTTAGTGGATTAAGTTCTTACGTATCTGTTTCTGTAAAAAAAAGAAAATAAAAATACGAACAGGATGAGGCTGGGCGTTGAACGCTCGTAAATAAGAGTTTCCCTCGCGAGCGCGAGAAGCTAATGGAGGCTGATTGTGAATTATGGCAGGCTCAGCGAGTGCTCCGCATAGTTTACAGCAGGCGAGGCCAGGCGACGAAACGGCGAGTGATTGTAAATTATTGGCAGTTTCGCGCGACTTTGTCAACCAAACGAGGCGACGCTCGATTATCGTTGAGACAATCAAATCTACTATCATATTTCTAGACATCGAATAAGTTCTACACGTATATTACAGTCTTATTAAGATTTAGCTTAAAACGTTTCTCATTCAGTGACTCTCACTGTTCTGAGATCTATGCAGAAGCAAAGGCACGGAAGTTCTAAACAAGAGCAGTGCCAAAAATCTGCAGATCAACAATCTTATATTTAGTTCGGAATACTTTTCATTCATTTTATTATTATAGCGAGTTTGACAGCCCTAAGAGCAATGGCACAGCAACAAGTCTAGCTCTAAACGAGGTCAGTGCCAAAAATTTACAGATCAACAACTTTATATTTAGTTCCGAACACTGCTCGTTGATTTTATTATAGTAACGCTGACAATTTGAGAAGATCAATGCCGTAGCACTAGCTCTAAGAGCTCTAAACGAGTGCCAAAAGTCTGTAGGCATAAATTTATATTTAGCGCGCGTCTCATACACTTTATCATATTAAGTACAGTGCCAGAATGTTGAACGAAGTGAATCTCGCTGAAAACAGAAGATCGCTTTTACAGTTCGAGCAGGGGGTAAGAGGCTACGAGGTTTTTATTGCGAGCTCCTCGGGACCGCGTAACCATGAGCTCGCGGCTCGCGAAACGATCCAGCCGAGTAATCTTCTTTAATGCGAATCGCCGACGAACGTGACGCGAACAATGGTGCCCGAACCGTCGAATCGAATCTTTTATCGCTTCGCCAGGATCGGCAATCGAATATATTGTGCGAAATAAAGGCAACGATGATTAAGCCTCATTCCCCTGCTGCCCTAATTAATCTCATAAAAGATTCAGGTAAATCATTATTTAACGAAATGCGAGTACGTGCGAAGCATATGACAATGAATAGAAAATATAGCCTCGAACGTATCAAATCGAATATGACTTTCTAGAATTTCTTCAACAATCTAAAATATGAATAAATGAAAATGAAAACACGGAATGGTCGATGTTGGTTTTAAAGAAAGGATACGTGGCAGCATTCGTCTTGTTATCGAGGCGCGCGCAGGTGTTCGACCACTGACATGGTTCGGCGATCAGTGTCCGCTTATCAATTGACGGTTATCGATTAAACCGCGGGCCTCGGCCCGGGTACACGTGACGCGGTAAACGCGTGAATAATCGCGGAAAAGATGGTGATCGATAGCGCGGAGTCGCGTGATGAATGCACGATTCCACGCGTCCCGGCCGTCTGTCAACAGTTTGAATAACTCAATCCGTTAAGGTGTACCGATCCATCAAAACCGAGCGCGGTTATGATTCACGGTCAACTTATCCGCGGTGCAGAACATTCTGACTCGGATCGAGTATTTATCAAAGTTACCGGGATCCTCTGCAGTTTTTCGAAGGAATCTCAAACATCTTGCTCATTCCCTGTTCTAACTGTAGAATCGAACGTTTCTACGCTCGAAATTCATCTGTCCAATTATATAATCAACTTCGAGGTAATTGGCTGAGTTCCAAGCCTGCACTTGCTCTTTCAATAATGTCAGCAAGTTTTGATAGCAATATTTCTTCATACCCGAAGTTTCCCCCTAAAAAAAAAAAAAAACCCGAGAGACATGATTGATTGCCTGTGACGCAACAGGCGTCCAGAAAATTATTAAGGTGGATGTTGCTAAAGCAAAACGAATTTCAGGCAGTGGGCGACCGGTGAAAGCGTAGCAGGTGTGTCGAAAAATCGGCTGGTCAGGTAGGCAGATGATATCGGTACGGTGTAGATCCGATCGGGACGGGCAACAAAGGAGAGAAAGTTCGGTTCGAGGGGTGAACGAACTGCTTTTTCGTACACGCGTTTTCGGGTGCACGCAACCGCGTGCGATAATGCACCGTGTTTCCTGCCGTCCTCCTTCATCTCTTTTTGTTCTTTCCCATCGCTTCCTTTTCGATTCCCGAGGAATCAGAGTGTGACGCGTCCGGTTGCGATTAATGGCGAAACGTAAAATGGCTAATCATTACCATTATACGAAGACTTCCTCGTTTCTTGCCAATGATTCATCATCGTACTTAGTTAAACATCGTTCTAATACCTGTAGAATTATTTACTTCTCAATTTCGTGTTACTTATTTCATAGTATTTATGGTATTTCATAAATAATCGCTGTCTTTTCAAAACCAATACTATTACGCTTTAACTCCGTACCAATATTACCACAACGAAATTACTCTTTAGTTTACTCGATAGTTCGTTGCCAAGGATATAAAATATGACACGTTAATGAAGCGATACTAAATGCAAAAGGCGGCTCGTTTGCACCGACAAGGATGACTGGCATTTAAGACTTTAAAACCCGCGAGTGTTCTTTCCGAAATGGGGTGACAGCTGCGTCCGGCAGAAGGTGTTCGCAAACGCTCGGTGCGGTCAGCTACAATGTCGAGAGGATCGCGAATCGCGTAGTGCAGGTGCGGCCGCAATGCAGCCGGGCCGTAGGACATGCCATTAACGTCCAGACCGCATCCATAGCGATCCCGTTCCCCCATGCCAAACGACAATGCACGCGGACCCCGACAATATCACGGAATACCTTCTATAATGCAACGGCCGTTTGTTAGGGGAGACCTGATCAGCTCTCGGATTATGAGACTACAATGATTCCCTTTAACAGGTTCCGTGCGTTTGTCCATTTAAAACTTCCTTTAAATTCGCATCCGCATACAATCTGAATTAACTATAGTATATGAAATCTAAATCGTCATGTATGAATTCTTTCGAACATGTTTACTCGTTCGATCCAATGAAATTACGGACACGCTTGGAGTTGCTTCGCAGTCATTCGTCTCAATTGACTCAAGCGATCGCGAAGAGTATCGTTGCCCAATTTCTTCGGATTTATCGGGGGAAAATCGGTGGAAAGCGATCGTAGATTCGTCTTAATTCGTGTACGAAGGCGGTCGATCCTCGTTGTGGGGATTACCCACCGCGGAAAAGCTCCGGCGAATTTATCGTCGAAGACTTCGTTAGCGAGCCGGTGCAAATGAAAACTTATGCCAACGCCGGGAATCCTTGCGCTATTGCGCCGGGGTTACGATCATCGGACCCTCCTCTCTCTCTCCACGGTTTAAATTGCTTTCCGCGCTGATTTATCGGCGCCCTACCGGATACTGCCGGCTCTAAATCAATTTTACCCGGCCCGCTTTCAAACCGGTGTCTTAAGATCGATCTTCTCGCTAAGTGATCCACCACTCTGATCTCACTATTAGTCCCAGAGGAATAGGCCTGAAACATACACCGTTAGTCGTCGCGCTTAATATAGTAAGAAAATGCTGAGATTTATTTTAATAAACTCATTTAGCTAATTACTAATGTCAAATTTCTTCCTTATCTAATTTCCTATCTAATTTGTATGTTTCTTTTCCTCGGTTCATGAGTATTTCCGGTGACCAAGAGTCGTGATATAAAAATGCTAAAATTCTCGAGGATACAAAGAATTGTAATCTTCGTAGCTCTTCGGTATAATTCATATTACGGGTATAAAGGGAATAGCGAAGGCGGAATGTCATCGAGATCGGCGTGTAATTCGGGTCCCATCGAGACGGAATAAGAGCCGGTAAATCAGAAAAGTTTCGGGAAAGCCGCGGTGGTCTGAACGAAATTATATTTACCCCTGGACCGTGAGGGATATATTATTATTTTCGGCAAGGCACTTGCTAGGATTCCGTGGATACCGAATCCGTACTTATTCGCCGGGGATGGAAATTCGTAATTCGATACCGATTTTTCTCGTGTCTCGAGTTTCGTTCAATCATTCGAACCGTTTTTTTTTTATGAACGTTGCGAGATAAACAAGATTTATTATTACGCTTCGTCCTAATATGAAATGATTTTCTATCCTTCAACGAAGCTTATATTATTAATCGGTTCATTTTTAATTGAAATTCTTGAGTAAATTTTGACCGGTAGTGTACACCGGCCTTGGTGGCTGTGTTAATTACCCGGCTCGCCGGTATTGAGATTAATGACATCGGTACGAATTTTATGCGAGGATGGGTTTATTGGTTACGTCGGTGTGCTCGTGAGCACGGTCGGTGTTAATTGGTACAGACGATCCGGAGCGAGCGTTGCCATTTGGTTAACCAAAGCTTCGCGTTCGCCTCTAGACGGGATCAGAGATTGCTGCCCACGAATCTGCCGATTGAGCTATCTCTTCGTGATTGACCCTTGTCTCAATCCACTCGTTCATCGTATACTTCATCCCAAAATATAACATACGCAATCTGAAACGACGATCAGACAAACAAGTTTGGGACTCTTTAAAACGACTGAAGTATTTTTTAAATGTATTGTTTTCGGGCGTGTAACTTGGAAATTGATGTATTAAATAAAGTGAGATCGCTTCAAGTGCCTGGGATCGACCCGATGAACCCGACGAAAGGAATCGTCCGGAGGATTCTTTTGTGCACGAGAGAGAAGTGTAACGTTACCCCGCGCTACAAGCACTCGGCCAATCAGGATTACATTACACGGTTTTATTGGTTTATATCGAGTGGTCCCGACGCGGAAGACTTTCTTTCTGCTTGTTACCCATTTGCGGTAAGTAATTTCGTTTCGTGTTACTACGTGTCTGATCCGTATCGGTCGCGAACTACTTTAAGGGAGTTTACGGTGAGAATCGATTGAACTCCTGAACTGATTCCTCCCGCAATCCGTCTGCCGATACTTCTACAACTTTATTACCTTCAGCCGAAGTAAAATAAAAAGTACGAAAATAATCAGAGATATTTTTAATCAAAATAAATTTATAATATTTGAACGTGAATCAAAGTTCAACGAACAAAAATCTGTCTGATAATTCGAACCCTGGTTTCCCCTTTCGCATCAGGTTTAACAGCGGATGGAGTCGCGTTCAGTTGATAATGACTATAGGGGCATTGTCCATCGCGCAGGGGCGAGCTTTACACGGCTAACTTCGCCACCGAGCTACACGCAGCTCGTTTATCGAACTCCACCGCCAACCTGAACAAGTTACAAAGTCATTGTTTGCGACAACCACTCCCGGGAGACGCGAATACGTTATTTTCTAACCGAGCCAATCCGATTTACCCTACTCGGAATTTATGAAAAACGAGCAAATACCTGATCTTATTATCAGGATATAAATTCAATCTTTCTCGTTGCTTAGGAAGAATTCCTGGCTCCTTTTATTTCATTCAATTATCTTCTCGACTGAAGCTTCATAAGTAGATATTCTCCTCGGCTTTGATGAAAATTTCGCTCAACTGGTTTTCCCGGGACAGCGTGATTAGGGTCCGAGACAATGAGGAGACAATCCGGAAAGATACAATTAAAACGATTTTCTGAAGCCCCGTCCGGGGAGAAGAATTCGTTCCTCGGTAAATTGAGTCGACGAATGGAAAAGGCCTCTGTCTCGCGGACGAGCGTCGCGACGTCCCGCGTCAGAGGGACAATGGGAGCCGAAAAAAAAACCGGTGAGCAACTGCGAAAAAATATGTTTCGTCCTCCGGCTTCAGGTAATTCGAACGATAACCGCGGTCCTCGGACGTGCCTCCGTTGAAACAAAACCGTAGCTCGAGACAATGCGAAAGTTTCGCCGAGCGACGTGAAACTTTTTCCGCTGTCGATGGCTCCGAGGGTACAGAAACTGGCCCGTTCCTCTGCCGGCGGAGGAGGAAAAAGGAACCGACAGGGACAGAATCGAAACTTCGGTCCATTGTCGGAGCGTACAATCCTCGGAACGAAAACCGTCCGAGTATAAGCGTACACTGTCAACCATAAGTTACTCAGACATAACATTTACTCATTTAATTTCACAGACTGGATAAAATATTACAGTTTACAATAAATAATCAGAATATCCGATTATCAAATTCCTTGATAAATATTTAATTCGTTATTTTGCGAAAAATTGAATACATATCGTGTCATTACAATTGGTATGACAGTCATAAATAATTTTTTCTCGTTGCCTCCTTTCACACAATTTATTAGACGCATTTAACTTATGGACGACAGTGTACGAATGGAAAAAGAACAAGCGCGATACTGATCCACGTGTATTCTCCTCTCTATTTTTTCCCTAGCTGTTTTTTACGCTCTGGGTCCGTCGACAGAGCGAAGGGTGAAGTAATAAAGCAGGGAATTCCGCGCGACACACCATCAGTAAAAAAAATTTGCATTTTTCGTTCCCACAATTTTTACCCCGGGCTTCCCGATTTATAAAATGCCAGACACCCATATCCGGTTCCTGGGATACCATTCTCGGTGAAAGTGTGCTTTCGTAATTAACTTTGTAGGAAAAATTAGATCGAGCGATGTGACAGAAAAATCTGATTAAACAGACATACAAAATTAATGTTTCACGAATGCTTTTACGTATTTCAATGTAATTAGATGATTTTGAGTTTCATTGAATAAGACACGCGCGAGGGGGCTGCAGACGCGATCCATATTTGTTAATCTATCTCGAGGCCTCGACGAGGCATCCGACAAAGGCGCGTCTGGAGCCGTCTGATTAATTTCGCAACGCGGTACAACCCGGCTGCCGGAATACTCTGAGATAAATGAGATCGTTTCTAAGACAATCGCGCATCAAGCTGATTGCGGGGCACGCAACAGCCTCCCGGTTGTTCCCGAAGTCCGCCTAAATTTCTATCAATACGACAAGGCTCGCGCGGGGGTGGTTACAGCTCTATAAATCGTTGGATGACGTGCGTGCATCCAAACCGCCTCGTAAATTAACCCTAATCTTATTCCGAACCGCTCTCCTTGCTTCAACGCGATGCGAATTCGTGTTGACCATCTGATTGACTTGTACTACTGAAAAATATTTAATATAAAATCACAAAAAATGTTATAAAAAAAATTAGTTAGTATTATAATATTTTTCAAACAACAAAAATAACGAACGATTTTCTCAGTAGTATAAATCAATAGACTAATCAGCCTCAATTTCTTAAAAAACAATTAGTTGGTATTATAGGAAATTGAGGTTCATTATTCTATTGATTTATACTACTGAGACAATTGTTCGTTATTTTTACAATTTCCCTTCAGATTTGTTTCATGATTATTTTTCTCCTGATTTCGAATAAACAGACTTGAGAAACGATTGATTCGCGCGGAGATTTAATTCGTGAGGAAGTGCAATAAGGAAAAAGAAATTCGTGTCACGTTCGTAGGAGCAAGTCCGTATGCGAAATTGGCGACGAATTCCCATTAACCGTGGCAACCCCCCGTTGTCTACCGATCTGATCCACGCGGGGGCGGCTCGGCTCGCGTGCGGTAATTCTCTGCCGGACGCATCGCAGACGGAGACCTACGCGATGAATACGGATGGCGTAATTCCCTCGAACGACCACCACCGCCGTTGTCCGCGGCAAATTACCCCCGTGAACGCGAGGATCTCGTTTCCAGCCCGATCATGCTTGTTTGCTTACAATATCCCTGCTCCTTTACGAATAGAACGTGATATAGCACGGTGATAATGATGATAGGTCAAGTACGAGCTGAGTCACGTCAATTTAAGGGGATGCCAAATGAACCAGTCAAGCGTTATGGAGTACCCGCGATATCAACTCAAACAATGATCCACGATATAATTTCGGTATTTGCTTATGCAATTGCACCGAGATTAATCGCGACGATTTCTCATGGAAAAAGCTGTTACGTGAAATCGGCGATTCAACACAGGCTTCTATGTAGTTGCACGCGAGGGGTTCGGGTAATCGAGTACAGTTAAGGAAGCCAAGGTTAATATTCATAGAAGTGGAACTTCGGATCGTAAAACTACTGTTAACGGGAATCCGAAACTTGTATTCCCAGCGGCTCTCCCCTCGCGGTGATACGAATCGGTCGCGAGGGCTGGCTCGCAATATCTCGTAGCGGGGAACCGAGGAACACGCAGAAATTGGGTACAACCAGCTCGGATACGCTCGGAATGCCGGGCTCGTAGACGGAAACACCTGGGAAATGTCTCTGTATGCTTTTTGCCTGGCCAGGTACGGTTTGCCCGTTGCCAAGCAGTCTCGTCCTATCAGTGAATCTTCTCGAAATCCTATCAAGCATAAAAAATGACTTTTTTCGCGGAAGTTAAAATTAGATAAGTGTTTCATACTTCTTTTAGCAATTTAAATTTTTATAACATAGAATGCCGGGCTCGTAGACGGAAGCACCTGGGAAATGTCTCTGTATGCTTTTTGCCTGGCCAAGTACGGTTTGCCCGTTTCCAAGCAGCCTTGTTCTATCAGTGAATCTCCTCAAAATCCTATCAAGCATAAAAAATGACATTTTTTTCAAGTTAAAATTAGATAAGTGTATCATATTTCTTTTAGCAATATAAATTTGTACAACTGAGAAACTATGGACGCGTATTTTCCGTGAAAATTAATTATGAATATGCCTGATGATAGGAGAAAAGGAGGAGCGGATCCCGTAAGAGTAGCACGTTGTTCATTTCAAAGTTGAAGTGGCTCACGCGCCGCGGAAACTTATGGCGGCTACGACGGTTCTTGGTGCGACACGGCAAGAAATAAAGCCGAAAAAGCTTGAAGCACGCGGGAGGGGCCGCCGATGGCTCCATCGGACTGTCTGCGAATTATTAAACATAACGGTGAAATATCGCGGCGGCCGATACTCGGGGAACAACGTGAGCCGACTTCGCAACACAGCTCCCCGCTTTGTGTACGCCCGGGTAGGGTCGGGGGAGAAAAAAGGGGGAGGGTTGCATCGATGCATTCGACGCCGATTATTCGACTCCCGAGGACGGTTGATCGATGCGACCGACGCACCGTGCCTACAAACGAACACACCGACTCTAACGCGTTTATGAATAGGGGCTGAAGGGTGGAAACACGCGCGCTTCAGTTTATATTCTTTCGTACGAAAATCAATACCCATTCCAAATCGTTATCCTAAAAAATCGATTCCTTGTCCGCGAGCCTGCCGTAATAAAAATCGTTTATTCCCGTGAAACAACGAATACCTTCTGTTAAATTCACGCTTGGCTCGCGATTCCCTACGAGAGATCGTTTAACGCGTTAACTCCTGTAACGGAAGCCTCGTACCTCCGGAAGAGACAACTGCAGTTACGATTATGGGAGTTGTGGTACTTACGACGTATTAGCGGCTCCTGAGACGACCATTAGCCAGGATAGGATGTAAAGATAGACCGTAACGTTAGTCGGCGCGACCTCCGACTCCTCCTTTTCTACCATCTTCCTACTTCAATTCGCCGTAACGAGCACAAGCTCACACTGAGTCACACGTTTAGATAGCGCGCAATTATTAATAGCCTCTCTATTCTCGTGTACCCTTGATCATCGGCTAACTACATTGAGATAAAGTTCATTGTTCTGACCGATAGCCCAATGTTTATATAAATAGAGCGTATGAATCATCCTCGATGATACGCACGATGAGTTATCTCGTATCAGCAGACAAAAAATACATTTAATTAATCTCTCGTTTAATGTGCTCTGCGTTATTATTCGATTCTCATAAACGAGGGCAACGATTCGCCTTGAGATTAAATAAATTATTATATGTTTGTCAGGCTGATTACGAATCTGATTTTACTCCGCGTCCTGAGGGCTGTCAGATCGGACTCGGGTATCTCATATCGGTAGCCCATAAAAATTAATGTTCTACGAGACGGACGACGAAATCCGATTACGAATCCACGAATGTCCAGGGATCTAACCCGAGGGTTTACGCGACTAGTATTATCCGTTTCGGTATCCTCCGTGCGTTAGCCTCGTTACGGGGATTGGCCAAAATCCAGCGACGCTAATGGCATTTAATTGACCCTCGTCCATCGGACGTGCCGTTTCGAACGTGAGCCCCTGGTCTATGCTCTGAATTTATTATTAATTGCTCGTCGAAAATCGTGCTCTTGGTGCTTGAACTTTCATTTACATCATAAACCCCCTGTGGACTTCAGTTCATAATTACGCAGAAGCTTTTTTATAAAAATCATACAACGAATGAAGAGGTACATAAAATATTTGTCACGTGATATGGAATTTATCGGTGAGCCAATACTCGAGGGACCCTTGTCTCAATCCTAACCCGATCGATCCGCACTTTAGATGAAGTTAATTGATCGAACCGAAAATAGAGGAGTCCCGAGACAGGGCTAACGTCCGATCTTCCGGATATTAGAGTGTTTATCCGGGCTTTACGAATCCACTCGACGCATTGTCTGTTCATCTGAGGCGCGCGATCCCCGCAGGACCAGCTAACAACGTTAGCTTGGGATTTGTCTGCAGGGTTGAGATCCAGCGCGTGCGTGTATGCGACGGGGGTGGTACTACGCTCCCTATGAATATTGCGGCTGTATCACAGTTTCACCAGGAACTCGCCGTTAAGGGAGATATAGCGTCCAGATAGGCAAACAGCCTTTGTGCTTTATTATAATGGAAAACGATCATTTTCTTCTTCTTATGTTACTCAACCAGATAAGGGTAGACGTGTACTTTCTGAAAATGCTGCAGGAGATAAAAAATTAATAAATGACGAGGACCGAATCAGCGTGATCATATTTGTTATTTCTTAAATCAGACTTGATT
>SHCU01001107.1:13268-30170 GCA_004307685.1 Ceratina australensis | reverse complement strand
ACTTATCCTAAAAAGTAACGAGCTCTGAAAAATGGTCAAAGTAACAATTACAGAAATTAAAATATTTTTTATACAAGATAAATCATAATCGTTAAAGGAAGGTAAATGATTTTATTATAAATTGTAGCCTTTAAGAAATGATAATTTTGCCTATGTGTTCAAACACAGATGTATAAATATCAATGATCTAATGTGTAACATGAAAAGAATGTTTTAAACATTTGCGTCATGGCGGTTGAACAACTATAGAGAAATAGTTGATTATCCGCGATTGAAAATCAAATGAAATAAATTTGATTTGAAAGAAATTGAATTATTGATATTCTACTTACTGCAGTTCACTCACACGATAGATGTTTCAAATATTTCATGTGCTGGAAACGGGCATATGTAATCGAACTTTTTTTCACATCACCGTTACGACAGTCGGGGTCGAATGCGTATAAATATAAACACAGTCCGAAGAAATCGCAAAGCGTCTTTCACTAAAGAAAGCTGTCCGATTTATATACCCGATCGTAAACTGATAACAATGCTACGAGCGCTACTGTACCATTACTTTGCTACATTATATTAGCGTCAGCTGAAAGGAGATAGTATTATAGGATAGGGCACAATGTTTTCTGATTTGTTTGTGGCTCCGTGCGCCTGTATCATGGATGTGGCCTCCTGTATTGTCTAGGTTCGGGTTATCGCGTTTATTAATCGTTCGATAAATATACGATCGACACGATAGCGCTTCATTCGAACACTCATTTCCTGCATTTTAATAAACAAAATTGTTAACCTTGATATTTAATTTAATAATTTGTTCGTCTCAAATAAGATGTTAATCATTTTTATCGTTTTTTTTTATGAAATCGCGTTAAAACATATTTTTTTATCAGTGTTGATTAACGTTTGTATCTGATATACTTTGAGCACCGATGAGTGCTAACCGTAACAATCAATCGAACGCGCGATTTTGGAATTTTAAAAACTCAAATGTTGCGCGATCTTGCGCCAGAATCATTTGATAAAAAGTTACAATACGTATTTACTTAATTATTTATATTTTTACGATTAGAAAAACAGTGGCCTACTTTGACCGTTTTGGTAAATAAACCGACATAAAGGTGAAAACTAACGTGAGACGTTACGAAACAGTTAACTTTTCGTGAACGAACATCACGAATTTGAAGATAAACGCAGACGGAAAATTAGAGTTATTAGATACAGCAATGATAGCAACTTTACTTGCTTTTGTTATTTAATACATCATATAGTACCGCAGTGTATTTTTAAATTGTTCTTCTAACGGTTCTTGATAAAATCCTAATACTAAACGTTCTCGGTCCGATATAACTCTTATAAACGATGTAAATTTGTAATTTGTTGAATGAAACTTTAATAACGTACAACATGTTATATGATTGATGTGTTTTTAATGTATACATTTTTCATACATTTTTATATGTACGAGGGCCACGCGATACAATGAACGGAAAAATGTAACATCCCACATTGATCTTTGAATAACCAAGTTTCGATGCGATTGCTTCATCGTCTTTATTTACGGTTTCTCCGTCGAAATGACTAATTTCTGGGTTATATCGCGATAATTTAATGGTATAACAACTTTTTACTAAAGACAAAGTGATACATGAATCAACATCAAAGATTAAAAGATATACATATCTAGGAATAGAAAACTCCAGGGTCAGAGATATTTACGGTATCGCAAAACGAACACTTTCAACATCGAAGATGAATCCGGTGAGTCTCTTTACATTATTTGTAATTATTTTTTCCCGATATAATTTCATTACACATTTTACGCAATTGTAATAGCTGACCTTATATATATTCACTCTTAAAAAGATACTGTAGTTACAATAATCTCCATTTTCTCTTAGTGACATAGCAATTGTTGCATTTACTTCTCTCGTGGGCCGTTAAGTCTTATTAAATGATATATTATTCTTTCCAAAAAAAGTCCTATTCTAATATGTCGTATATAAATAGTTGAAAAAAAGTTTCGATTGCGACTATATTTATTAGCGGATGTGTTTGATCGTTGCATGCACCTTAAATCTAATTATAGAAAATGTTATATTCTTCTAAAATACCACAATATTTACAAGACAAAGGTACCGGGCAATTAGTACCCAATTAATTTATTAGGCTATCTGCTCTCCTTTTTCTTTTACAATTGATCCTTGAGGTTAAAATTATGTTCTTTAATAAAAATAATAACGTTTTAAGAGGAAAATAAAGAGTTTTGTCGAATAAACGAAATAAAATTAATTTTCATACTAGTTCGATATAAAATAAGCGTAACTAGATTTAAAATCAATAATTCTCATAATTTCATTTGATAAAATGTGCGGCGAGGGCTTTAATAAAAATAATTCTCTAAATACAAATTTCAAAAAAAATTACGCACTACTCGTGGAAGTTACGCACTACTCTTAGTCTACAAAATTATTGTACACGTCATGTCAAATTTTAACAATCAGTCGATACAAGTCGATACTTTCCTAAACTTTCTTTCTCATTGGCGTGCTCTCAATGTAACTAAAATATCCATAGAATTCGCGGTTTATGTACGATTACATAAATAACAAATATACACATATTTTTAAAAGATAGGATTTATAGAAATCCAATCCTTTTTGATAAATATTACTGCAGTTAAAGAGAACTGTCAATTAAGAAACAATAATTTAAATGTCATTTAACCAAAGGAGAACATTTAAATCTAAAGTTACTTGTTTTCAACTAGATTCTTATAATTTTCGTTTTCCTACTCTCTAAAACAATCTCAGACTCAGTCCGGAATCTTTAATTAACGGCGAACGATTAATTAATACGTATGATATAGAAAGTAATACCTGTTGGAATATATATGCATCCATCTGCAAAACTAAACTATAGCTGTCTCACAAGTTTAGCATCACTTTAAAGAAACTGCGATGACATAGCAGAACAGTTTACAATATTTATACTTCGAGAAAGTCCTTCAATAATGTAATGCGACGTTTTTCAGCAATGTCCATTTGATTTTCTAAGTCTCCGCGATTTGTTGTCTCTGCATGTTCTATCTTCCATGAAAGATCTTCTATTTCTGCCTCTAATTGTGCTTGTTGGTATTCAAACTGTACAAAAATTTTATATAATTAATACAGTTACGTTAGTACGAATCATAATGAGAATCATAATGAAATTAAAATGATTTCTTACTAATTCTTTACGTGGCCCAGGTTCCATGTAATATGCGTAAGGATACGTATATTGCAAAGTGTAACGACAACGTGTCAAAAGCGACGCGGCTGCAAATAAATGTTGCCAATCTATCCATGTTCCACTAGAATTCATCACTTTTTTATTTATTTGCATCTTGATAGCCTCTAACGTTTGTTCCTCCAGTTTTAATGATTTGCTATGGTTCTCCCACTATAAAAATATTTTTAACATATTGATAAGATATGCAGTATATATCATATAAAGTTGGGGGTTCAAATCATGAACAATCAACTTACTCTTTCGTAATAATGAAGATATTTTTTAAGCGCTTCTCTAGCTTGCTCGAGAACACTCTCATGGGCAATGTTAGGATTTCCTTTATATCGCGAGCACACATAATACTCGCTTCCATGCGCTTTCCAATCTCCGAGACATATCCAACAGAAATCATACTTGCAATTATAACATTGCATATGATTGCAACCGCCATTTTTTTCTATGCAAATGTGACATATGGGGCACTGAAAATGAAAGTAAGTTTGTAACAAATAAGTTGCATTGCAGTATGAAAAATAGAAATGCTAACATCTTTGGTGTGGGCACTAATATAATTAGCTGTCTCGGAATCATCTGCGCACTTTGTTAGCCACTTTTTCATAGTGTTACAGTCAGTAGGTGCGTGATAATCAATGCCACATCGGAAGCTGAAAATATTATAGATTTGAATTAACAGATGATAACGTTCTCTTGAAATATTTTCTATACTGTTGAACAATGAATACATACCAAAACACAGTATTACACGACGAACACATTACTCTCTTTGCCCTTTGCTCCTTTGAGCGTATGATCATTTGGCAATTGGGTCCAGGGCAAAACCTTAATTGTGGGTGGGATTTCACATAATCACAGAAAGCAAACTGTTGGTATCTCTCCCTCATGTTGGGTTTTGTAAGTAGGGACAAAACAAAATCTTCTGGAGCCAAGACATTACAATCCTGTGCCATGCAGCTTATCCCTAATTGAAATCAATTTGACTCAGATTCATTCTCAAAACATAATATGATCTTTCACTTTTCAATAAATTTACCTGTGGAAATGCCTTGAGTTATTTGTACTTTAAAATGCGTGCACCAGCACTCGTTACAAAACGTATGTCCACACGTTAAGGTAGAAAATTTCTTAGCTGGAGAAATTGCAACACAAATTGAACACACTCCACCTTTTTTACTTTTTGATCCTGAATGCGAATCCAATGAAGGTGGTCTTATTTTTGAATTGATTAATAAACTGGAAGCATTGGCACGATATTTTGTAATGATATCTTGTAACGCCCAATTGTGCGCATGTAATAAAACTTTTGCCAAGGATGGCGTTATGTGGAGACTATTACTTAATGTCTCTACGTCCTCGTTCAATAATCTTTCAACCTCTTCTATTCTCAAGCAATCATATACAGCATATTCTGGATCTCTTCTACTCTGATCATTTTCAATATCATTGTCTGCTTCACCATCCCATGGTTGAACGTTATAATAGTCTTCATAACCCGGATCGCCACAATCCGAATCAGAGTAATCCATCTCCGTGTCATATTCTTCAGTAGACATCTGCATTGTAAATATTTTCACTTTACTATATAAAATCAATTGTAATCACATTTTTTCAAAAATTTATTTAACATACAATTCATGCATGTATATTAAGTTACAAATTCCTGTGTACAAATTGCATAAATCTATGCATCAAGTAAACATAATTCTTTCATAACCTTATAATTTACTACTTGTCCGTAAGCACTAAACTGTAAGTGTACTATAAATAAGCTGTAATAAAAATATAAAAAAATCAATTACTATAGTGCTTTATTAATAGATCTAGTACGAAGAAAATAGTTAAAAACAAAATTCTAATAACCATAAAAAGACAAAATATTTTTTACGTCTATGTTATTTTTTAAGTCACATAATGTTTTAAGAGGCAAATTATTCATGAGAAACAAAACACTATTTAAAAATGTTAAAAATCCAAAGATGATTTCATTGGATTCGCTTATTTTCTACGAAAAATGTCTCTACGTGACGTTTGGTAAACACAGAGATGAAATCTCGATTAACAATTTCACAATTTCAATGTTTGTTTATTTTATTTAATTCACATTAGACTCACCTTTGCGCCTTTATTTATCACGAAAAATTCATTGATATAACTATTCCGTAAATTAAACGAAAAATATTGTTGAAAAATTCTATCGTAGTTCGTAACTTTTCGCACGACCTGTGAGTCCGCACCGTCTGCACGCAACTGCTGTACACTACTGCACACCAACAGTGAACCGAATCACACGACTACAGTAATGTAAAGGGCCAACGGTGTCGTGTAACCTTGAGCAAGAGCTTTAGGTAGGAAGGGAGGTTCCCACACAGCCACCTAGCACATCACAGCCAATCAACTGCATACAAATTTATTCCGCAATAAATCGGATGATCCTAAAAAATATTTGCGGGACCATGCTACCTTTGTCGTTTATGTATATTGTCATGTGTATTCCGGAAAGAAGCAAAATGTGTGCTGGCACAGCCGACTCTAGACCTAGGCACGCTGAGAGACTTAGCAACGCAGAAATGGGAGTCTTATCTTTTGAAATAATAGATTTCTAATCCATATTACGATTGCCGCTTTTTAGTATATAATTATGTTAATTTGTAATATTTCTTATCGATTATGTATAAGAAATATATATGAAATATACAACCGTAGTAAACAGAAGTGATACAAATGTCTCTGGTGTTTACAATTGTGTTATAAAGTCAAGAAAATCCAAGTATCCGATATCATAGTACTGCATTTGGCAGAAACATATAGAAATGGATGAAACGATGTAGGTTTGCAAAGAATGCTAAAATCAGCAAAATTATAATGTGATATCAAAGGGGTGAAGCTTTTCTAGATTTTAAATACGGGCGGGAAGCTGTGAGTGCGAGAGAGAGAAGTTGGGAATCTGATAGAGTAAGGTACGGACGCTGAAGTCAGTCAGACTCTCGGCAGTGTTGCCATTTTATTTCCAGCATGGCTAGGTCTGGAGACGACTGTGCAAATATTCTATAGCGGATAATAACATAAAGTTATACGGTACTTATACAACTTAATAATAGTGCTATCAGAGAAAAATATACAGCATACTATGAATGTGTAATTACTATCTGGGTAATTCTGCAATCGATAAAAAATGATATTTATATAAAAGCATAATTTTAATGCAGCGCAAATTGTTATATAATTCCGACGGACATTTTAAATAAAATATGTCGTCGGTGCTTAAATAACTGATAATTTATTGCTACGGTGGCATTTAGGTGATTTGGTGTTATGAGGATTTAGAGTGTTTAGAATTCGTAGCATTCGTACACCGCTTTATATTTTGCGACAGTATTATATTTAATCCACACGAGGCAATCGTTTCAATTAATTTCTAGATCCAAGAAATTACAGAATTCGGCAGACAATATATTCGCGATACCTGTCTCGTATTTTTCAAAATAAAGCGCCATATAACATTTGCCAGTGAATACTCTGCGACACAAGTATACAAAGCACATTGATACACGTGTGTAAGTAACTGTTCGTCACAAGTACTAATCAGTACTAAGTAATTTTTGATAATTTTATGCTGAAGGTATTCGCGGCTGGTCTGCGATTTTTTGCAATGTCTGTGGCCCAGAAATCAGAGGTTTTATTCATTTTGGGAGCTCCCGGCTCAGGCAAAGGCACTTTGTGCTATCACATTACACAGGAGTATGGTTATGTGCACTTGTCAGCTGGTGATTTGTTGAGGGAAGAACGTGCAAAGCCGGGCTCTCAGTACGGCGAACTCATCGAGAATCATATAATAAATGGAAAAATCGTACCTGTTGCGATCACCTGTAGCCTTCTGGATCGAGCAATGCAGTCCTCGGATAGTCCGCATAAAAGATTCCTGATCGACGGTTTCCCGAGAAACCAAGATAACGTTGATGGTTGGAATAAGGTACATGGCAATATATCAGGATAATGGTTAAATAATCTGAAAATTTACATGATCCAATAAGATATCTTATTGCTATACAATGGCTTTTCATAAAAAATTGAATCATGTATCTTCAAAAGAGAATTGTTATGCTTTATATTTGAAATGTGTTTTTTACTGACAGGCAATGTCTGATAAATGTATCGTGAAAGGAATATTATTCTGCGAGTGCAGCAAGGAAATATGTATTCAAAGATGTCTAAAACGTGGAGCAGAGGGAAGTGGAAGGTCTGATGATAACGAAGATGTTTTGGTAAAAAGATTTGAGACTTATGTCAATAATACTATGCCAATAATTGAGCATTACGAGAAGCTGGGCTTAGTGTATAGAGTGAACAGTATGGAAACACCAAAACAAGTATTCGAAGAAGCTAAAGGAATTTTTAAGAAGATAGGATGGTGATTAAATGATAAACTAAAGTTTAATGTGAAATAGGGATGATAATGTTTAACAGATTGACATACGCATCCCATAGACGCTTGATATTTTATTATGAAAGATATATATTTTGTAGTAAAAATTGTATTTATACAGCAGTGTAATGTATACTTTATGTTACATTCATTGGCATTTATGGTAATGGTATAACGCTTAAGTTCTAACAGATTCTCAGCTCACTTTTATTTTTCTCTATGAATAGTGAAACATTCAATATACAAACTAGGAAATAATCCCTTTTGTATATGAGACCTTAAATATTTTATTATAAATGTAAAAATTATGTGTTATATTTTCAAAAACATGTTACTTAGACAATTGTCAAAGAGCGATGTATTTGATTAATTAAAATAAATTTACTGAGTAATGGATTTTTATTATAATATTGTTGTTAGTTCCATAAATACAAATTTTGTGATGCTATTTATTTGTTCTTATTTGTCTTGTGACTTTCTATCTTTAATTACCTACAAATATACTGATAATGTTCTGCGCAAATAGAGCTTATTTGATTAATGTTTAATCTATTATCAATGTTTTTTTACATATTATATCTTAACAAGAGGGTAACGTCCTCTTATCGTAATCGTCATCTTATCAGGATCAATCTTTTCATTTTTAAAGTAAAATTGATAAGTTGACCATATTGTAATCGGAAATTCGTAATACTTATTAAGTTCGTTTATTTTTAAAATTCTTAATTTGTCATATTATAAATGTTCATATATATTATTTATAATTGTTGTATTATTATTACATTTATTTTTTCTGATTTATTTTTATTACGATATCATAAAACATATTCATATACATAATTGTCATTAGGAGTTTCAAGGTGCCCCTTTAGAATGGCAATCAAAAATGATCTTGTACATTTTGCAGTAAGTCAGTAGGCGTAAACCGTTTTTAATTCTCATATTTATATAATAACAACTATTATATTATTCATCAATATTTACGAAGTGAAAGATAGTAAAAATCAAAAGTATTGAAAGCTAAAAATAGTTATTTTTTATCTACAATATAATATTTATTTATGTAAATGGAATGCAAAATGTAAATAGATAGTGTTATGTGCTATTTTAAATATACATATTAGCAATATTATTTCGTTGTAACATAGACGTAGATGCATAAACAACAATTCTTTTGTACTGCTTGCTCATTTCAAAATTGTGCTGTCCGATTTAAAAAAAAAATTCAATTAAACCCAGCTCGTTACAGTTAGAAGAATGGAACGCAACTATCATTGAAAACGTAAACGATATATTAATTCGCTATGACGTATCTGTACCGAGGTCGGGTATTAGCCGATGATTCATTGAACTCTGAAGATATTGGTGAATAACTGAAGATATTGGACATTATACGACGCAACGCGGAGCGTGCACGTATGTACAACGGACCACCTCATAATTCACATTCCGACTGAAAAGAGGACGATTTCTCATTCGAAAATATGCCGAAAATGAAGAATTGTGTGCACGGTGAGATCTATACGCGATAAAAATAATCGGGCAGAAGATATATGTATCTTTGTAAATGCATACATGCCAATTCGACATAGAGACGTTGCTTTCATAAGTGATCTATGCTAGTATCTGTACATTATGTAGATAAAATACTTACTGAGAAATAATAAAAGACGTATACGAGAGAAGTAAAAAATTGCGCTTGGAAAAGTGTCGGTGTTATGGCACAAAAATTGAGAAGAAAAAGGTTTATGTTCCGTTGGACCTTGATCAACGATTTTGATTAAAAAAAAAGAAGAAAGGAGGTAGGAACGCAGATAGAGCATAAAAGGTGAGCTGGAACACGATTCGACTGCACGTGCGTTCGGTTTCGAAATATTTTTCCATAAAGAACTTCAATCGAGATCTTCGGGTTTTTTTTTATGAAGTCTCTCACCTGCCTTCCGCTTCGATTCCGAAGTCAATCTTGCGCAATCTTCTCATATGACTGATCGCTAAGATCTTCTCATTGATCACCTTTAGTGATCTACTTAAATGTCACTACATAATTGTTAAAAGAAGTCTGCCCACATCGTCAAATATTAATTGTAATTACGTAAGTTGCGATATATAAATTAAGTGAGTGTACGTCATAATTTTTACGTGTTTATATAATGTAAAATGCTAGTATTACTGAATCGCATTGACATTTCAATGATGATGGTATAAACGTAAATCTATCAAGATAGGGACAGAAGGAGCAAAAACACGATTATTCAAAAAGAAATTCCACATCGTTCTGCAGATGTGAATGGCTATATTTATAAACTCGCAGATAGGAGGCAAAAGGTGGAAGCCTAAGAATTCTGCGTTGAAAGATCGTTGACTTCTTTCTTTGGTCGATTGCAAATCGATCCCCTGCTCCCGTCGCGCATTAAGCATTGATTCCCACTATTCGGTCACAGTACCTACTGTCAGATCTTACAATTTAACGATGGAAAATAATCACAACCGATGTGCAACGATTCGACGCGACGAGACTCTGATAGTGTGTGCATGTTACTCTGTGAATCAACCTTAAAAGCGACTACTCCGGTGCCGAAAGATCGACCCGTTTTCAACTTTCTCATCGAGACAACCGAAATTTGTATCGTTAACGAGCCATCACGGCCGTCATGAGAAACTGCTGAAAATAATCCTGCCCGTACAGGTCTTCCCCTACACGCAGCCTTTCCTAAATATTCGGCTCACCAATTCGAAGCTACCAATTTTTTCCAACTCTCTAACGAACTTTCTTCTAAACCGCGTCATGCTCCTTGAAGAAGGCAAACAATTTTGTCATCTATCACGCTTTCTGCCAATCGACGTACCTTTTCCTTCAACCGATAAAGATTACCGCACGTAATGTCACTCGAAGATAGATAATCGGTACAAGGAAATTCAGTCGCGATTATTAGGCGCAAAACTCTAATACTCGACTGATACCGGGCAGAGATAGGAATCGCGGAAAGTTTCGTGGAATTACAGCCGATATAATTGTGCACTTAAATTTTTGGCATTTAACTTTTCGCGCAAAACCCTCAAAGATAATGTCATGTGGTATAGGTATGAGTAATAAATTCGTTTGCTTTTACCGACTCGAACGCATTGTTCGTCGTGAAATTTGACTGATCGCTGTGACGCGACGAATGTGTTCGAAGCGGCGATCGTGGAACGTTCTCCGTACACGTGATTTCGGTCAACGAACCTGTCGCGTTTTTTTTTCACGGTGTTTTCCTCTTAATTGGATGCAGCAATTACTCGCTAAGCACGTGTACGCGTTCCACGCGTTTACGTAATCGCACATGATATTCCTACGTTTTTCTTGCAATTGCCAGTCTTTGACCGTCAACTTTTCCTCTTTCAAATGGCAAGGAACCGGCGCGCACGATCAACATTTTCCGGTTTCAAGGAAAAATTTTTGACACAATTCTATTGCAGTCGCACCTCGTCTTTGTTAATTACTAAATTGGATGTTGGAAATCGCAGAGTAATCAAAATATAATGTACATCGTTATTTTTGAAGTATATATCTTAATAATTTTCAAAATCTTACATTACATGTACAAATCTACAATTTATTAATTACTAGTTATTATTTATGTATAGCAATATTGTCAGGTGGAATTCAAGTTAGTTCGCTGACTCGGAAGTGATAATAAAATTGTCAACATCGAATTGCATACGTGAAATACATACGTATATATGATAAACGGGATGTCGCTTTATTGCCTGAGATCCACTTGAATAAAGGATTTAGTATTAAAGAGAAACAATAAAAGAATGTTCACATAAACGTACGACCTACTTGCCCTTATCCTCAGGTAGAAATCATATCCTCCGTTCCGTAGCTTCAACTTCAAAGTATTACCGATCTCATTTAAATTTCAATCAATTTGTAAAATCAACTACCTCCAGATCACGCCACTATTTATACTCTGTAAAAGTAAACTCGCATGGTACAAGTCTATACAAGTCGTATTCACCGTATTATACTTTTACGAAATACTTATTTAACAAAATGCGTTTCTTCTCTCTTTACCACTACTTCAATTTTCAGGGGATAAAACATCGCTTATGAAGTTCCCTCGCAGAAAAAAATAAATCCAAGGAGCCTGATGCAGATCCTATTTTCCTTGACACCACACTTTTAGTAGTTCTCCTCTTTAATCTGTTCTAATCATTGTACTTCATTATTAGGTACGTATCAGATGCTTGAAGAAACAACAGATAATCACAAGATTCTCTTACGTGACAGTCTTGCTAGTTTTATTTGGCAATTCTGATAAGACGGACTACGGATAAAGCGGATGAATGAACTTCGCGGTATCGTTTACGAAGTTTCGATTTTGTTAATAAACTTGGTTACAGCATTCGTACAGGCGTATCGCGGCGTGTACAGGCCGTAGAGCCAGCGCGCCGCTCCCACTCTCTTTTCTCTCATTACGGCTGATCGCAACGGATCGGGAGGAGTGATACATTACTCGCGCGCGCGTAAGTGATCCTCCGGTCTCGCGCGCGCATCGATAAGAGGTAGCCCATCGTCGTCGTGGCCGCCACGGCAATGCTCTTACCCCCATCATCATGCCCAGAGCCTCGGCCAATGTATAAATGCACCAGCGATTGACAGAACGTACAGTTCACGTTTTGACGTCTCTTACGATACTTTTACGCGTGGCACACTTAACCGCCGGTGGCTACACGTGAGCAGCCTCAGCCACGTGCTTCCGCCGCAGAGCATCCGTTTCCAACATGAGTTTTCACCCTTCAGTTTTCACCGCTTCCGACCGCGTTGCGCGTTTACTAATGCTGCTGCTCGTATTAATCGAGCCGAGCGAAGCGGTCGGCAAACCGGAAACGGTGCTGTTGGACTTTCTAACGAAGCCTTTCGCACCCTCCGACGGAGCGTCGCACCGTTGCCTCGAAGACAGCGCGCTTTATTTGAGGGAGCTCGAATGGTACGCGCCGTGGGCCCTGCAAAGTAAGTCGATCTTCCTTCTCTCTAACGTTTCGTTGATAAACGAAGTGAAAACAAAGGTTTGAAATAGGCTGAAAAGTCTCGCGTCAAGCATTAACCTTCTGCTTCTACTATTAGTACAACTCGAAATCAAACGTGATTTACAGTTCGCGCGGTGTACCGCTTAAGGTTCGAGCAGTTGTACGAATTTAAAAAAAGAACACGTATCGCGTTACTTTAGCCATAGATGTACAAGAGTAATCTAATTTGTCAAACTCCTTCGTGCGTGTAAATCGGCTTTAGTTAGAGGATTGCCTGAAAGAGATGCTGAGAACGGTATCCATAAGAATCAATGATAGTGGAATGATAACGTGAAGGTATTATCACGGATAACTATGCAGTTAAGATTCAGTCTTCTGGCCAGGGCGTATGCTAAATGTACACACGTCGTGTAGTAATGTAATCAGATTCTAAAAAAAAACCGCTCTTATCTATTTGACAATTTCTCAATGCCTCTTAATCTGTAAACTGGGTCACTTCTTAATCGGAAACTTCATCAGCCGCGGCATCGGAGGTGATAAAATCTCTCGTAAACGGGAAAGGTGGGTGAGTCAACCTTTTATTCGGGAAAATCGTTGCAGCTCGTATTCTATCTTTTATTGACCCGTAACTGACAGACGTTTACTGTCAGAGTGCAAGGTCATTCCAGTCTTATTTAAAAGAAAACAAAAAAAAACAATTAAAGAAAGATTCTGATGATTCAATTAACTTGTCGAATGATTCGATTATCAGTTACAAGAAATTCGTTTCCATTACCTAATCTGTCTGACTAATTAATTGATGTATTCATTTAATTAATGTATTTACAAGAGAAAGCGAGATCAAGTGAATTCGCATACGGGAACATTGGACAAACTGATTAGCCGTATTAATTAATACACATTGCAATATTCCGCGAATACCAATCGTTACGCGCGATATAAAAATCATTAATTGGAGAAAATTATTCGTGATCGACCATGAATTTTCTCATCAATTCAATAAAGCGTTGATAACCAACGCTCGCGTTTCCCGGAACGTCTTGGTTATAGATAAACATGATTTGGAGAATCGAAAGAAGTAACGCGAGAAGGCTATTAATCAAACGGGTGCGTTGATTCATGTGCCGCGAAGACTATCTGAAAAGTTTTGTCAAATTTCTCGCGCCTAAAGCAAAGTTCAGTCAACTCGATGATGTAAAATTACACGGGGAAAATTATTACGCGAATTATTCGCGATATCCCGTATAGGTATTTTGCGATATTTCGTATAGAATATTACAGAGAGCATTGTTGAAAGTGTTTAATAAATGTTACCCTGGATTTGTACTGAATTGATGGGAAAGAGGAGAAAAAGATATTAATGATAATGACCGTGATGAAAAGAGAAACGCGAGCGCGGAAGAGGTGTGTCCGGTTCCTCTCGGAAGAAGGTCGGACGATGCGTGATGATCGCGTATCGTTTGGCAAAAACACGCATTTCGGATGCATACTCAAGTGATAAGAGAAAGACAGAAGGGAAGGAAAATGCGCTCGAGGGGATCGCGATGTACACGGGTTTGTTGGCCGAATTATCGGGCAAGTTCGAGGTGCTTATTGTGCTCAGCTAAACTGTTGCCTCAGACTCGTGCTCATAGTTATTATTCATCGATTGAGTTTAAACGAACCGAGACGGTTCCGAGAACATCTTCATATCGTTTCCGACAAATTCGATTGGCTACCATCGCAATTCGATTGAAGTTGAACGTGAACTTGAAGAAACGCGATGCTAAATAGATTGACATCTTTTTATTTACACGTTGACACGAGAAAGAAATATACAAATCGTTTTATTCATGTTTGAAAGACTAGAATTTTACGAGAAAATTGTATGTACAAAAGAATATAAACACTGCGTGTAAGGCGTAAACACGTACGGGGTAGCAAAGTGCTCACTGCAATGTCTAAAAGGTAAACCAATTTTTGTTCAAAATAAATTTTTCAATTTATCGCTATAAATAGCTTACTCTGTAAAAAATCTAAATAGCCTTTATTGCTTAATGTTCTGTAATAGAACTATAAAACTGAAACATAGGATTATCGCGTATTAAAGCGCTGAAAATTATCTGAGATATTTTGATTCGAACATTGCTGACGTTTTATGTCTTGTCATCTTCATGAAACTTCAGCAACATTTTGTTCGATTGGGCCGGAGGCAGACTTAATTCAGTGACTCAATCTGAAATGGTGTGGTACTGGAGCAAGGAAAAGCCTGAGGCAGTGTTTGAGAGTTTTTTAGGGCATGGCGCGCATTTCGGTTCGGTGGATTACTCAATTGGTTTCGCACAGGTCATTGAACTTTTAGTAATTCGTTGGTCTTCAAAATAGAAAGGAACCGATAGAAATTGCCCCGAGGATACCTTTCTACCAATTATTCACCGTTACTTATTTAATCGCATATTCAGTGAAGGGATGGACTCCCATTAGTAGATACTAAACTCGACTAATCGTGAGCTAATTGAAATGCACGGAATTCTTTTTGCGTAACTAATTCTATTCCGAGTAAATGAAGGACTTGGACAATGAAAATGTTATTGATGACCGTGTCAACTAAAATAACTATTTATAAGTGAATATTTTGGAGTTTACGTTCGTAACTTGTTAGCTCAATTAAAAATGTTCTTATGCTTTAATGTTAATCGCATGTAGGGGCACGCGTTGCGTATCGAGCATCAGGATGCGGAGGCTAATAAGACTAAAGCCAGAGCTGACCAGAGGTCAGCTGCGTGCTATCTGAAACTAATTATATTATATAATAACAAGCTTGCAACGATATCGACAGTGACTTCTACGATAGGCGTGGGGTGGAACAATTAATTAAGGGTTAAATTCGCATAATTCAATTACTAGATTGCGGATGTTTGTAAAAAATGAAATTATCCCATGGATATTTAAAAACTGAAATTTAAATTAAGGTTTCTTCTCTTCAAACTAATGATCAATTTCACACAGATTCCGCTTAGTTTTCCACATTATATTTTTTCTTATATTTTATCTATTGGCCAAATATTCAGGATCACTTCGTAAAATCAAGTGTCAATCTTCTAGGTAGACTCAAAATAATACATAAGGTTGTGAAGGAAATTCAAAAAAGAATTTAATATATCTTTTAATTCTATTGCATGGAGTTCGATCGGATTCGAAGCACCTAACAGGTAGTCTATGTATATGTGTACGTATCGGGATGCGTTTGTGGCGGGGAAACGGAACGAAAGGCGAAGGGTGGAGAAAAGGAACTGAATGGGAAAAAGAAAGAAAAGCGACGAAGTCTGAGCATCGCGTTGCGTGAATCGATAATGTGCGTCATGATAAACCCGCAAATTGGGTCAATAAGGAATAACGTCTGTGCCGATGACCGTCCTTGTGTATCGGAGCTAGTCTTTTTGCTCGCAGGCCGATCATCGATCAATCTCTTTTCTTCCTCTCGTATGATGCTTCACTTTATTGTTAAGAAGTTTTTTGCAAAACAGCATGCCCAGAATCGTTTAAGATTTATCCCTCATCTTAAGCAACTCCGGAAAGTAGAACATTTTTCAGTTTCATGCTTTGAACATGTATTTTTCTTTTCTGTTCAGAAATCTAATTACACGATAATGGTATTATGAAATTAATATCTCGGCGCGCTGTTTGTGAATGAGGATGAAAATCATTATTTTGATATTGCATTTTGTTTAAATAGTAAGAGACGAGTCAAATATCTATTAATAATATAAAATAACATGTAGCGCTCATATTCATTTACCTAATTCAATTTGATTGACTGCATGAATTTCGAAATCGCAATACCGAGGTTAGTACCACTCGTCCTTTGGTGGCCTCGATAAATATTCATCGAATTCTTCCGGAATCGAAATGGAAAGTAATACTTACACATGCGTGCTGCATTCGGTTATCCTTGGATTGTACGATGACGCGTTCAAACTTGCTCCTCAGTTTTTTGCATGCAAAAAATCGGAATTTAATGATTGGTCCCTGAATCCAGGAATATTCGATTCGTCGAATTAAAAAAAGGAGGGTTGAGCGGGAAATAACAATAACGAAATCAACATAACGTACATGCATACATATAACGTAACGTAAAAAATTTATAGGCTCCTAAGCGAAGGAACCCAATATACAATTTTTTTCTATACCTCTTTTCATATTTC
>SHCU01001107.1:0-11420 GCA_004307685.1 Ceratina australensis | reverse complement strand
AATGTTTATAAGAACGTTAACCGCTAGTTAGCGTAATCAAAATGTTTGGCATTCAAACGTGAACCATTGTTTTAACAGTAGAAAAATAAGCGATTCCAGTTTTGCGCAACATCTTCACTTTATGTAAGCCTTGTTTACGCTGGAAGCCTGTGTACACGAATGCGGTTCGCTTAAGAAGAAGCTGCACAATCATAATTGTGCATAAATTCGTTTCCCATCCGGCTGCGTGGCTGTTGTTTGCTATGTGTCCTCGCTTATCGAGTATCAATGAAAAATCCGGCACGGCTGATAATTCTAGCCCAAGCTTTTATCCATTATCGGTACGACCCGTTTCACAATTGTAATCGCGTTACCGCGTAATTCCTGTAGCGCCTAACGCACTTCCGCAATGACGGAAGATAAACAGCTGCGGGGGTGTGTTTCACGTTTCGCTTTGTCTCGTGACCAACCGCAGATGCTGTGACCAGTCTTTCTAAATAGAAATTCAGGAACGATTGACGCGTTCCGAATTAATGAAAGTATCATTTTGCATGAAACTTATCAAATTAAATGATCAAAAGGTTTTGGTATTCTTTGCGATTGTCTCTCAGCGATTCATTTTAATCTTACACGCTCGAGGCCCCTTTTTCACTCAGGTCAACTAGCAATTCTAGAATTCTTTCCAATTAACGAGGGATATATGTTAGACGTTAAATTCCGTATTGTTGCTTTGGTATTTTATGAAATAATTATAGTACAAAATTCCTATTAATTCTTTCCCTCCCACAATTTTTAAATCAAGAGACGTGTACATATAGATTTCATAATAATTAATAAATTTAATTGATTCAATAATATTGTATAAAGTAATAATTATTTCCCTATATTACACTTAAATCTCGACTTGAAATTTAAGAAGCGTATTTTTTTAAATATTTGTATAAATATTCGTGTAAAATCGAGGACAGAATAACTCCCTGACAACGTTTCGTTAACCGGTTCCGATGGACTGTTGTTTATTATAAACCGGCGAAAGGTTATGAAACGCATGTGCATGCGTATGGCACGAGTTCGCGAGAGTCCATATATTCTCGGATTGTTGCTCATCAGCAAACAATTGGCACCGTTGGTAAACACGCTGATGATTTGTAGACTACGAATGTCTATTAGGAATTTTTTTAATTTTTTTTTTAAATTTAATTTGCGATTTCGATGCCTGTACCTTCCTGCTTAATCGTATCTCAACAGTAACAATGTCCAATCATTATTCTTATTAAAATAAGTAATGTGTTTGATCACATGAAATTGAAGTATGCTAAAATTAATTGCTTTACATAATTGAATATTATTACGTTATATTATTACATTATATTATACAATATTTTCTCCAGTACATATTAATTATAATATGTATAGTAATTTGGTGATATGAGATAATTATGTTGCTATAATTTGAGTTTGTTATATATATGCTATAGTTTGAGTTTGTTTGATCGAAATCACTTGATATTCTTGAATATTTTTTTCTTGAAATCTTTATACTCAAATAGTTTGTTCTATGCATCGTGGAAGAAGAAAAGTGCAAAGACCTTCCATTGAATTCCAGTGTACGACGCGTCCGTGAAAATTCCAACGGGCGTAATCACGGGCAATTACCAGCAGCTAGGCAATTACGACGAGTGTCTGCAAGTGAAAAGCGGACACGGATTCACCGGGAAGGCCTGCACTGCCAGGGTGAATTTCGAAATCGCCGAGGACGACGGCAAACCGCGTCAACGGCCCGATATGGGTGATCTGTTTCGCAATGTGGCGATCGCATCCGTGAGTAAATCTGTCTCTATCTTAATTTCGCGCTCGCAAAATTGTACTCTTAACTATTTTTAGTTTCCTACTTGAATCGCGAATTGAGCATTCACGTCTACAAATATGAAAAATAACGAAATCCGTGAAAATATATTTTACTTCAGGTATCCTTAAATAATTCAATAAGTTTTCGTATGACTAATTGACTGAGAGATCAAGATGGATTTTCTCTCAATGGTATACGTTTTAAAAATTAGAATTAGAATAGAAAATCTTTTTCCTTGTTAATGGAAATATCTTCTAAATACATCTGGTCTAAAAACACCTGGCTGATAGTGAGCTCGTAGATCGGTAATATCGATACGATAAACAGCGAACGGTTTGATAATGATCGTAATCAGATAATACTTCGGAGCAACGACCGATAACCGTGTCAAAAAGTTCAATTCTTTTATTGTCATTTTAAAAACAACAGTACTGATAGATTTCAATGATACTTGATATACGATATCTGATATCCGAAAGTACAAAAGAATGACCGGTTCTCTACGTTTCATCATGACAATTTTGCAAGTAATTTCAGTGACGTTATCGAATTCTTGATTCCGATCTTACAGGGAGCTTGGATAATTTCCTGCAACGTCGTCATAATTATCCATCTACATTTATTATAATTACATTAGAATTAAATATTAACAAATGAGTGATAAAGTTAATTAAATGAGATGAAAATAGAAAATGTACCCGCACATTTTTAGGGCACATTGATATCGAAACAATTATAACAGCACGTGTGAATGCTTTTTTCTTGATTCAGGGATATCCGAAATGGAGATCAAATCGTACGGTGAACTACGAGTGGATGTGGTGCGTACCATCCAGCTGCAATCACACGGAAATACAGGAGGCATTGGAGATCGGCCTCGACCCTCTCAAGGTGGAGGATCGCGTAGATATGGTGGTGAATGTCTCGTGCCGAACCGCAGAAACTGATCAGGCCGTCTTCGACGTAACCGACTGGGTTTACATGTACGGTCCCCTTTCATTTTTTACATTAAATAATACATAAAGTGAATGTAAAGTATGACATTAATTTACTTAGACAGGCAGCTTGACTCACACCTTAGGATAGCGATATAATAAAATCAGCTTTGCTACTAACTTAGCTTCTGAACTTCGGTTGAAAGATTTTTTGATATTTATTTCATTTTTACCGTCATTATTAAGATACCGATGAGAAGCAATTCTGGAAGATAAAAATATTCTCGCCCTGAAAATAATGAAAATTCATTGAACTTTTAGTAATTCGTCAAAAAAATAAAAAGGAACCGATAGAAATTGCCCCGAGGATACCTTTCTACCAATTATTCACCGTTACTTATTTAATTGCATATTCAGTGAAGGGATGGAGTCCCATTAGTAGATACTAAACTCGACTAATCGCGAGCTAATTGAAATGCACGGAATTCTTTTTGCGTAACTAATTCTATTCCGAGTAAATGAAGGACTTGGACAATGAAAATGTTATTGATGACCGTGTCAACTAAAATAACTATTTATAAGTGAATATTTTGGAGTTTACGATCGTAACTTGTTAGCTCAATTAAAAATGTTCTTATGTTTTAATGTTAATCGCATGTAGGGGCACGCGTTGCGTATCGAGCATCAGGATGCGGAGGCTAATAAGACTAAAGCCAGAGCTGACCAGAGGTCAGCTGCGTGCTATCTGAAACTAATAATATTATATAATAACAAGCTTGCAACGATATCGACAGTGACTTCTACGATAGGCGTGGGGTGGAACAATTAATTAAGGGTTAAATTCGCATAATCCAATTACTAGATTGCGGATGTTTGTACAAAATGAAATTATCCCATGGATATTTAAAAACTGAAATTTAAATTAAGGTTTCTTCTCTTCAAAGTAATGATCAGTTTCACACAGATTCCGCTTGGTTTTCTACATTACATTTTTTCTTATATTTTATCTATTGGCCAAATATTCAGGATCACTTCGTAAAATCAAGTGTCAATCTTCTAGGTAGACTCAAAATAATACATAAGGTTGTGAAGGAAATTCAAAAAAGAATTTAATATATCTTTTAATTCTATTGCATAGAGTATCGGATTCGAAGCACCTAACAGGTAGTCTATGTATATGTATACGGATCGGGATGTAATTGTGAATATCCTATCAGTTTTTAAGTATCCTATGGATACTTAAAAACTGAAATTTAAATTAAGGTTTCTTGTTTAAATTAAGGTTCTTGATCAGTTTCACACAGATTCCGCTTAGTTTTCCACATTATATTTTTTTCTTATATTTTATCGAGATCTTTTATTAAAGTTTTTTGATATTAATTTCATTTTTACCGTCATTATTAAGATACCGATGAAAAGCAATTCTGGAAGATAAAAATATTCTCGCCCTGAAAATAATGAAAAAATGAATTGGGAAAGGATGAGACTTCAGAATCCAGCTGTGACTCAAAGACTTAACTCGCAATAATAATAATCTCTTCTGATAAATAAAATTTCCTTGACATTGTTCTTGTAATAAAAGACGTAGTAAACAATCTTTCTCTCTATTAATTGTTACGGTTTAGGATAGTTGTTATTGAGACTTGCGGTTCTCGCAGTAACGCGAGCTGCTCCGGTGGCGTGGTTATTTGCTCGCGGCTTCGAGGGCAAGGCTGAACGCGTGCATCGCGCGACAAACCTCCTCAATTCCACTTCCACTTTATCTCTGTTACGTAAACTACGTGACCGCGCTTTTGTTATTTTATTTACCATCCATTGCAAATGTATTTATAACTATGTAGACTTAAACCTTGAAACGTCAGAGTAAGTGTAAAAATATAATTTCGAAACTCGCTGGGAGCGGATATTTTTTCATTTGCATTTTTATACTCTACTTATTACATCCAATGCTCGAATACCCTAAAACAGCTTAATATCTATTCAAAGCTACGCTTCATTGTACGATTCACGATTTATCTTGCATCGTAAAAATGTCCTTGTTTTGTTATAACAAAAATTGTTTTCTAACATTGAAATACAACAATTCATACTGAAGAGCTGAAAACGTTTTGCTTTTACGCTTACATCACATTCATAATAACCGGCTCAATTATCTTCATCTATTGTAAAGTACAATTTCACAGTAGAACGCGTGGGAGCGGTTTTAATCATTGCTGGTCGTTTTAAATTTCAGATCGATCCTCGCGATATTCGCGGTGATGATAATTGCCAGCACGAGTTACGATATTGCTAAACAAGGCCATCTGAGTACGTTGAACCGAAAAGGTGAGTCGGTGACGGAGTCGTTCCCGTTCTTACGTAAACGAAAATTCATTGGAAAACCGTCGAGTATTTCCACTCGCGAAAATAAGTCCTCCCCTCACCTGTCGCGGGAAATGATAGTAACGTCGGATTGTTGATATAACGTGATCAATAAAGATTTCTTGGTCGCCAGATTAAGATCAGTGTTAAGGATACTTTATTTGTTTTGCATAAGCGCTTTATCGTTGTTCGCACCAATCAGCAGTTCTTCATAATGCGTTCTATTTTTCATGTCTCTATAATCTCCCGATGTGCGAGAGATTCTTCTTTTTTCTTGTTTCGTAAAAAAGTATTGTTTTATTGAAACAAGAGCTGCTTATCGCGTAAATAATATTACTCTATAAAATAGTGTTAAAAAAAAAGATTATATGAATGTAACTGTCGTCATTTATCTTACAAATTAATTTTAATGATTTTTATGCTTCTTTAATAATGAAAGTAAGAAATAGAGGTGTAATCAGTTGTACTAAAAATTCTTCCGCGTCTCATTTAGAAATGTACGTCGCGGAATTCGTCCCGACGAACTTCATCGTATTTTTGATTAAAATATATAAAGAATTCTACTAATTTGCTGTGTTTAGATAAAAGACACGCGCTCTTGACATCCTTCTCTATTTACACGAATGGGAAGAATTTATTGAGAACCGACAGGAGTCAAGACTCGATCAGATGCCTCGACGGTCTTCGTTACATCAGCATCTGTTGGATCATTTATGGTCACACTCATTATATCGAGGCGGTTGGCGTTAAAATGAACTTGAACGAAATTCCGCAGGTAAGGAGCAGATCGATTGGATCTCGTTATTTACAATGAATTATTTTCAACGTGTGAAAAGATTAGTAAATATGCGGTCGAAGAATTTGTCAAATGTAATTAGTACTTTATTCGACAATTATGAAAATTGAAGATGCACACGAATTGGGCGAACATGCTGGTACTGAACGCGAACATAATCACGGACACGTTCTTCCTGATAAGTGGCGTGCTGTTGGCATATACCAGCCTGATAAAAAATGAAAAGAATCCTCGCGGTCAGTTCGACGTATTCGGGCTGTACATCCATCGTTACTTCCGGTTGACACCGGCTTACGCTATGATGATCGGCTTTTACGCCACGCTGTTTTACAAAGTCGGCTCGGGACCACACTGGGATCAATGGGTCGGCGCCAGCAGGGATTACTGCCGAGAGAACTGGTGGACTAATCTGCTTTATGTGAACAATTACGTTAACTTGCCCAGAATCGTAAGTATAATCGAAGTTGCTATTTCATTATTTAATATTATCAAATAACAGAACCGAAATTAATATCATCATCCATTGTTATCAATATTATCGATTAAGTTTTTCGAAAACTTAAGGATTGTTATTATTAAGTTGATTCGATAAATTTATCATTCGTTTTTACAGTGCATGTCACAATCCTGGTACCTAGCGACTGATATGCAATTGGTTTGGATATCGCCGATCTTCTTGTACCCTATGATCAAGTTCACGCGAAGCATTTTCTTCTGGATCGTTTTTGCATTTGGCTTAATCAGCTCGGTTCTGATACCGTTCCTAATTACGTTCACTCTAAATCTAACTGGAACCATGCTCTATTATAAGGAGTAAGTAAATTAAGTATTTTTGTATTGATCTTATTCGTTTGCTTTTTGTAAAAGTCACTGTATTAGATTATCTATTCGTTATACACGCACTGCCGTCTGATTTATTTGCTGTGCGACTACTTTGAATTTAGCTAGCGCGTTCATTCCCTATTCCACTATCGTTTTCAATTTTAATCTTCCTATTCTTATTGTTATTAGTAACATGGACGTAGCCAACGTTTACATAGAGATCTACACGAAAGTTTACAGCAGATATGGATCTTACATTATCGGTCTTGCCGTCGGTTATCTCTTGTACAAGAATCGGTCGAGAGTTGTCAAAATTCGTCGCGTAAGTATATCCTCTCAAGTTATAGGATATATAGGATTACAATATATAGGATTCTTCTAGTAAAACATTTCTTCGATTTTATGTAAATATTAGGAGTGCGTGGGTATCTGAAAGTACGAATCGGGTAGTGATCGAGACGAATGGGAAGGGACCTCTAATACCAGCATACCTCTATTAAATATATTTCGTTAAATTGGCTTGAACATATTTTATGCCCCGGAACACTGTTCTTAATTTCTTCAATATAATTGTCTAAATAAACGTGACAAATCATTATTTACAGTTGATTTGAACTTATTTTTTTCTTAGGTCATTTAATTAATTCCATTACACGCAAAGCGTTTAATTGTTTCTTATTTTTCTTGTTAGACATGGGAAAAGAAGATTTTATTCCATTGAAGCGAACAGAAAGCGATCATCAAAGAGAGTACATTCTAGATTCTATTTCGAAGCTTCTCTTTTACAGTACAATGTCGTTTGATTAATAAAGTTCGATGGTGTTTTACAGATGTACGTACTTCTGGGTTGGCTGGTAGCGGCGATATCGGGTTCCTTCATATTCGTTTGCCCCCGTTGGATGTATTTCGACGATTACGCTTACAACAGAATCGAGGCAAGCCTCTACGCTGGATTTCACAGACAAATCTTCGCTCTCTCCGTTTCCTGGATTATCTTCTGCTGTGCTCATGGTTATGGCGGTAAGAATTAAGCGCAAACGCACGATTCACTAGTCATTATTATATTAATATATCGAATTCTTTATTGACAATACACGTTGTGCTTTATAATGATGTTTGCGATTTTCGTTTGTTTAAGGTTTCGTTAGCCAACTTTTGTCTTGGAAAGGCTGGGTACCTTTCAGTAAACTAACGTACAGCGCTTATTTGTGCCATTACGTTTTCCTATTGACAGAAGCTGGGTCGGTCCGAACCACTGGCACTATTTCTGCTATGGCAATTGTAAGTAACACGTTCCATAATAATTTTGAATGCAATTATCTGAATAAATTGTTGAAAATTCTATTAGAAAAATCGTTCGTTTCATAAGATAATTCCAGAAGTATTAACTAACACGAAATAATGACTAAAATAAAAATAATTAATAAACGAAATTTTTAGCTTCGTAGTTTCTTCAGCAACTTGTGCCTTACCGTGCTACTTTCCGCACTTTGGACGTTATGTTTCGAGATGCCATTCATGACCCTCGATCGCGTCCTTCTACCGAATGGCAAACAACTATCAAAACTCTCGAAACCGAACCATTTCGGTTCCATCGACTCCAGCAAGGAGATCTATCGTTCCACAGTGGACTCCACAGCGGCTCTGTCTCAAAACTGTGAGAACGCTTTGCGAAAACCGAGTAATGGTAACATGTACAACAGCGTGCAGACTTACGAAGGGATTTACGATTCCCCTTCTACGCAAGATCTCAAATCGGACGACAGGGACGACAAGTGCCCGATCATTTTTGTGATTGGATCAGAAGGTAGCGACGGCTGGCAGAAGAATGGTCATCAGAATAAGGGGTTCGATGAAGATACCGAATCGTTTCAAACGGAGGACAAAATAAATCGTCCGTGAGTAAATCGTAGCCAAGGTCCAGTCGGGAAAGACTCTGGGACGTTAGACCTGTTAAATACGTGCGAGGTGTTGCTTTGTTGGTAAGAGCAGTTAGAGCTTGCGGGTCAAGCGTTTTTTTTTTATACGAATAGAAGAGAATTTATAAAAACAGGGATGTTAATAATATATTATGAATTTATACAGAAATTGTGACAGTTCCGATGTAGTTTTAAAGTTCCTGATAAACTTATACAAAATTCTGTCTTAGAGTTTGAGAATTACCTTATAGTAATTAGCAAAGTATGAATTTTAATCGATCAAAAATTTTGCTGGAATTCTTACCATTTCGTGAAATGAATCACAGGCACGGTGCCGACACCTTGCCTTTGATAATGCAATATTTTGTATATTTTATCGTTGTTATTATCGTGCAAGAACGGATACGGACAGTCACTTTTTGTACAAGTCGATGTTGATCCATCGACGTGGAAATAATTTAACGCGAACGCGTAGTTAGGTAGAAAATGAAGGTACAAATCAGCTGTGAAATACCGATATAATAAAAGTAATTAGAGACTATACTATTTAATTGATAAACATCTGGGGAACAGGAAAAATATTAGATGAAACGATAGAAAATAAGATTGTAGTTTGGTTATTTGAAAGTGGGCACATCCAATAATGTTAATTAAATATTGAAAATATTGTAATTTACTAATGACATTGTTTGTAACTCAAATAACAATGCAGTGATATTGTACTATAACTATTGTCAAATCAAGATGTAGGATTAACATGGGATTTGAAACGCGATATAATTTTCGTCACCTAAGCTAATTTTTGCTTAAATCTTACAAATTAATTTAGTCGTTAATGTAACTTCGATGAAGCGTGGAATACAGTATTATTATGCTATATTTTATTATTACAATATGTTTAATATAAATATTATTGTACAAGTTGCTTTATTAATTGTTCTGTACAAGCTTAATAATTATATGACTCAGCGAGCTTTTTATGATGTACTATAATAAAAAAGAGAGAGAGATAAAATAACGCTAACTGCGATGGGTAATTTTTTTTTTTTTTACTTCCATATTCCATAAGTCGTTCACAATTAACGCGAAGAGATATAGGGAAATTCTTTTCGGCTCGTTTGTAGAACAGAAGCTCGTGTCACTGTTTACTTAGGCCACTGTTTTTATTACGACTTTTCCATATACTCTCTGTCCTTTCCAAAAAAGGTTACAAGGTAAACCGAGAAGAGAATGCACCGGTTGTTTTGTCCGTGGAAGTAATCGATACGAGTGTACTGACCCTTTCGGGAAACCGATTTTCTACAAATTTCTTGCCGTTCTTTGGTACATTCCATTTCTTACCCCTTGCCTGATGAAAGATTCTATTTCGGTTGCATTCAAATTTGTCATAATTGAAACGGAATACACGGACAATTTCTTCGTATCCCTTATATTACTTTGTGGATTACTTTATTTTCAATTGAATACGTTAGTGTTACAAGATATGGAACTGTCTTAAAATAAAAACTTGAAATAAATTTGTTATATCATGATGTTATAATCGTAAAGTCGAAATAAGTGCTTAGTCGAAAGACCAAGGATAATTAGTAATAAGCAAGTAGCGTGTAAGAGAGCAGAGATCGAGCAAGTTGTCTAAGAAATCGAGCACGTTATCGTTATCCATTATTGTAATTGTACCATTTTAATTATTATAATACACGCCCTAGTTGTACAATTGTGCAATAATGATATTTTACCATATAGTGAAAACGCAACTTAAGAGATAGAAAATAAGGCTCGAATCAGCGGTAACTCGAGTGAATTGTAAAACATCAGATACGTGGGAATTCGATGACATCATTAACGAAGAAGCGACAGCGGTGGCATGTTTCAAGGGTTGCAAAGTGCAGTCGCAACACGTGCTTGAAAAAACGCCCTTGGGACAACCTCGGCCCTTCCGTGGGAAAATGGAACCGCATTTTCACGAACACTTCGCTCGAGTACTCGAAAAGGGATCTTCTTATCGCGCAATTAACAATTTCAAAAAGCCAGATTTATAAACAAGCAAATCGATTTTCAATTATTCGTTTCATTCAATCACTTGCATTTTTGAACACAGTGAACTAATGTGGAAATTATCGAATTATTACTCATATAACACATAGTGAATTGTATTAAATATATCACAAATGATCTTTATTTTAAGGATGATATGCAGTTCAAGTTTTGTCGTTAGTTATATTTATTAATTAAATAATCAGAGCTTGTTAAAAGTGGCCCTCAATCATATGAGTTATTCGTGTCTGATTTATTGAGAACTATCGCACGGTATTCTGCGAAGCATCTATTTTCATTTACTCCTAGAACCTTCTCAAGCGAAACCCTCGCAATTACGAATAAACCCAGCAGGCCATTTGAAAATTCTTTTCAGGTGTCGTTGGATTCATTGTGCATGCTAATAGCGCGTGGAAAAAAAACGGAAACCGTGCGTAGTACGCGTCACATAAATAACGCTCGTAGGAGAATAGAAGAAAGGGGCTACATTGCGTGAGTTCATTGCGGAAAAACGGTAGGCTCGCAGATGTCGACCACGCGTCGATCCTCCGTTGACAATCCACTCTTTCTCCGGCTGTATTCCTCGCCGCAGGGTGTCGACCTGTCCACAACCCCTAATACCAATTTACGCAATCACGATCTGCCCCGGACTCGTCCGTAATAACTAAATTGCATTCTATTTGGTGGTGAGAATGCTGGCGGTCGAAAATGACACTTTGAGGCGG
>SHCU01001105.1:0-30304 GCA_004307685.1 Ceratina australensis | reverse complement strand
TTTCAATCTAAAAATAATAATCACATATAAATCATACAATAAGCAGATTAGAATACCATTTCTTTTATGCGTTAACTCATATCCCATACCGTTCAAGAACATTCTCGTCCTCCACAAGTTTAAACAACTTCAGAGCAGCTTCCTTCCCAACGCCATTTAAACCTTCGTCATAATCACAGCCACACAACAATGCCAACGCTATCATTTTATTTCTTCCAAGACCTAATACCCTTTCTATCTTTTCTAAACTGTATTCATCTACAGCACCACCTGAACCTCCACGATTTCCTTGAGCACTTGTACAAAAATTTCTATAAACTACCTTTGCACCATATAAAAAACAATCACTGTCCTGGCTTATGCATCCATCAACAAGCTGTACGGATATCATTACAATAAAGAATGTGAAAAACTCATATTTCTTATAATTGATAGGAATGGAATGTTACCCCATCTTCGTTTAAATAGGCACACATTGCCTCTGCCTCTCCATGCCCTTGGACACATGCTAGTCCCATATATTCAAGCATCTCTTTACATTCTTTCAGAATCCTATTGAAGTATGTTCTCCCTCTCCGCTGCCCAGTCTTTCTCTCCTGATATCCACTACGAATATCATTTCTTTTCGCAATTGTATTATGTTTTAAAGCAGGCGCTTTCCCTTCTAATACAAATACCGGCGATATTTCTTGCATAAGAAGAAATGCTGTTCGAAAATATAGATTCCTATAATTGTTGAAATTAAATATAGTTATTGCATACTTGTTTTAATGTTTCTATTAGGTACAATAAATGACGTTTATGAAACTCTAAGTCAATCGCTTATCTTATGATTCAGGGAACGTTGTATGAATTGACATATACAAACCTAAGGTACATTTTTGGTTGTACTGAAGGATCTGCGATAGTTTGACTATCCACGATCCAACAACTTATATCAATAGCTATTGTCTTTCCTTGTAATTCGAATAATGGTTTTCTATCGCACAAAGGCGATAAAATGTTCCAAAGATCTTTAACACCCATGTTTTAAATTGAAATTTGTAAACAATGCTGTAGCAGGGAGGAAATGAATGTTCACTAGTGCTGCCTCCAACTTTTTTAGGTATGTACCGACGTTGATACCATCAGAAGGAAAATGGGAGTGCTCACGCATTCGAAAGAACTGCACCATGCGGCCAATTCGGGAAAGTGTTTCACCTTAGCATATGCCGTGGGGGAACTGTTCTGGCATTCTCTGAAAGAAAAGAAATAGTGAACAACAATGAACTGCCATAATTAGATTCTGTTTTGATCATATATTTTTCCAAAGATCTTTAACACCCATGTTTTAAATTGAAATTTGTAAACAATGCTGTAGCAGGGAGGAAATGAATGTTCACTAGTGCTGCCTCCAACTTTTTTAGGTATGTACCGACGTTGATACCATCAGAAGGAAAATGGGAGTGCTCACGCATTCGAAAGAACTGCACCATGCGGCCAATTCGGGAAAGTGTTTCACCTTAGCATATGCCGTGGGGGAACTGTTCTGGCATTCTCTGAAAGAAAAGAAATAGTGAACAACAATGAACTGCCATAATTAGATTCTGTTTTGATCATATATTTGTACAATATCCGTTTATACATCTGTCTTGTTAAGGGAATGGGCCAACTGAGGTCGTGGGTCGGGGTACACAAATCTACGAAGTTCTTCGAGAGGAGCGATGAGCGAAAGATTTAGATTTCGTCGTTACGCTCGATTGAATAAGTTAGCACTCATGCAACTGACAATCTGTCATTGAAATACGCTCTTTATTACTATCGTATAATTCCATCCTTTGCAAATCGTTTTGGATACGTATTAATTTACTTGTATCTTTTCATACGTTTTTATTCTTAGAACAGTGATTTCCAACCGCGTACATTATATCGTTAAATGTCGCCGAAGTATTCGATATTTCCGCACGTATTTTATATGATCATTTCAAACGTCGTTCAGATTGTACAATATTTTATTATCCTTATGTATCTTAGAATCACTTTTTTTTAATTACTTTTGATGGTTCGAATACTTGCCTTTCAACACAATAAATCGTTTGTATCACACAAAATTATTAAATGGGTATCGTATTCGAGGAATCAGTATGCATCAGTGTATACTGATTTGTTGATAAATTCTGGGATTATAATCTGTTCATCTTGTAACATTGATAAAATTACTTTGTTCATTTAGAGAAGCCATTATTGTTTTAAAAATCTGGCTCCCTATTCTTGATAAACTCTGGGATCATAGCAATTACTTTGTGCAACATCGATAAAATTAAACACATCTAAACTCTGTGTAACGAAAGGAATCGCAGTAATTGTGTTTCCGTTCTGTACTATTATGTTCTCTATATACTTTCATCTGTAACATTCGATAGAACTATTGACGGCGCATACTTTCTTACACGATTTACAATCTTTACAAACCGGCGCTTCCGCGATTCTTTGGGCTCTCAGGGATGAGTCATTTAAGAAAAAGGTTGAAACGTCGCACTGTCCTAGAATATACTCGGATAAATATGTTCCAGTTCAAGACAGTCAGGAGAACGTGAAATAGTTCCAGTACTTCATTTTTGTTAGAGGAATTGAAAAATTATTCTTCAGAATATGCTGTACAGAAATTAACTTATCAAGGCCCAATGTAATGTACGATATTTATAATCGTTTCTAATTTGGATTAAGGTTGTATGAGCCCTTCAATAAAATCAGTGGCAAACCATTGCTTTGTTCAAGCAAAGTGTGTTTGTTCTCAAATTTTTTATCGCCCTTAAAATCTTCACGTCTTAAATTTGTATCCCGCCTACTCATTTGTGTGCATTTTGTACTTATGTTCAATGGTAACAATTTAATTTTATTTGGAAAAAGATATAGATGCAACAAGGAGAGAATTTTGTAGCTTTTTGTAATAAAAGCATTTCGGTTCAGACATCATGTATTAGGAAATTATAAATTATAACTTAAGCATTTCCAAGCTTAAGCAGACTTAGAAAACTGCATTGAACAATTTTATAAACCTTTCTTCTCTATAAACACAATTCTTCCTAAAATTTATTGCTTCGAACATTAGACATTTGCTTCTGATCACATTTTTTAAACTTTAAGCAAAGAATTTAAGGCTCATACCACCTCTAATATCATTTAACTGAACAATTAATATTTATGCATATATTCTGATTAAATTATCCTACGTACTTAACAAAAATGGTGATATCATTAAAAAATAACTTTAATTTGTGCCTGGGCTTCAATAAGTTAAATAAGAGCAAGAAGAGTATCTCGCGTTCTCGTTACATTCGTTTTCCTCTTCACAGTTCTTTTTTAATCACTAGATATCCATGTGCGATAATTGTATAGCTTTAAAGAATCAGTTAATAATTGGTATCTGAGAATGTTGACGTTAAAGAAGCGTCTTTCAATCCACGCGTAAAAAGATAAATTCGCTGGTGCAAACACGCACGAGCGGGAACGTTTTTATGCGCGTCTTGAAGACGCTTCCAATTCTAATTTCACGATTCTTTTACAAGGGTTAACTTACGTACACACGTACTATCGTGACAAGAATAAATCGAGCTTAGTCGATCGATGTTTCGTCTCGCTAAAGGTACAACTTATCGTTACATACTCGAATTTAAACCCGTAATTCTACCGCACGCTGTGATTCTAATCCACATGCGCGACAATCAACACTTAACACGTAGGGACATCACATGAAATTCTGTATAGAACGATATACACCATCTAGTTTTACGCTTAAACTACTTGTTATAGATGCCTCACCCAGCATTCTGTCTTCGCTACGAGCTTTCCGACCTTCTAATATTCAAATGGTACTTTTATAGGTACGAATTTCGTAGAAAGCATTTGATCATGAGAAGCAAACTTGATAAACTCTCTTTGAGGCAGAGTCAGACTTTAAAAGAGCTTTCTTAGAGGAAACGAAGCATCGAAGGAAACGTGTTATCGGAGATACATTTAATAGAAATAGATAGGTAATAATTTAAGGATTCTTCGTAGAGTTGATCAAGCCTGAATTAGGAAGCGCAGAAGATCGAGAACATCGTAGAACCGTTCAAGCATTTTGGGCAGAATGTTGATCGAAGTTGTAGTTTTTTACAGAAGTTCCGACACACAGTTTCGCACGCTATCGTTCATAAATATTGGGACACTCGGCTGGCTTCATCTGTGATCGTTGCTATAAATTACATTTATTTATTGTAATATTAAATATATACGACGGTTTTACTCTCGTAATAATTTCTGCTGCTCCTCTTACCAGAGTCCCTCTTAACAATTACCTAATTTCTCTGCTATTACTATTTATCTAGAGACTTATCAGTAGATTAATACTTATGAACAACAGCGTACGCCTCCTGATATTTTTAATACTGACGTCCATAAGTCTCGGATGATTATTGTCATCCTTTGGCGTCGAGGTGTTTCGACTCACAAACACCTGCTCTTCTCGTTTCACATTTAAAGCATTATACTCGTGTTACATATTTTTCGTGATATTACATAACTTTACATGCGACCGACCAATCGTCATCATTCGTTGCTGATCACGATTAAGCCCGAGTTACGATACACACTTGTTTACAAAAACCGAACACGCTATTTTACTTTACGCTCGCTTGCCCTCGTCTGTTTCGATTTAGGCCGTAATTGAGCAGTATCTGTACTACATCTTGTATGAAACTGTGCAACTGTTAGACGAAAGTACAAACGTCTATGAAAAATCGTCGACCATGTTTTATCAAATTGAAAGCAGTATGTAGAAAGTTATATCAGTGATCTTTTCATTCTTCGATCGTTTTACAATAGTTTTTGCTTTAGTTTCTTTGATTATGACGATAGTCATAAATCATTAACGAAAATTTGTATCGTGTATGAGAGAGAAATAAATCTCTCAACAAATCAGATAATAACTCGACATCACTTAGGGACGTTCGACAAACGACATGGTCGCTAATTTTTCAACATTGGTGAAAGTTATAATACATTATAAATCCGTTTGTACACCGTTCGAATTTGTCAAAAAGAAAGAAAATCAGGTTTCATCCCCGTTAGTCTGCGGCTATATAGGATCTATTCATACTACAACAGTAGAATGTTAGAGAACGAATTAGAAAACTTGATTCTTGTGATCACTCCATCTCACGACAATAGACTCTCCCTTTTTACTTAAAGGTACTCGTGTAATGTGCTTTATACAAAGATAAGCAAAGACGTTCGTGAACATAAACTCATAAGTAACATGATTTTTTGTAATAATTATTATTAGATAGTAATATGTATCCTTCGAGCGTCTGTGAATTAAAGAGAGCTTTTATCACTTGGAAGAATAAGCAAGCGTGCATTTCATTGCTACATCTCATTCTTTTAAATTCAAAACGTGTTGTAATGTATATTTGTAACAATGATAAGATTATGCTTTGGAGATCAGCTTTAAAGATCTAATAGAAACGCACCAGTGCAACAACAGAAGCATCGGATAGATTTACTTGTCAATTTACTAAGAAACAAATTAGAATTATTCAATTGTTAAATGTAACGACCACAATTAACTGTAACGGTCAGCGTGCAGGAATAGTGCATCGTGCCTGGCGTTTTTCTTTAACAAGATTCGATGAGATTGTCTTTAGACACTTATTGTTAGACGTTAGAGCGAGTACATACAACATCGATATGTACGGGAAGAGGCTGTTGCTTGGATGCAGTCCCTAATCTTTACTATCTATTCATTTCGTTTCACGGCGAGACTGATCGACCGCAATTTGAACAAACGGCGATCCTTCACGAATATATGCGCATCTACATTATACTCATTCACTTTTCAAGTTCCGAGGCCTTTTTCGTTGATGCTTGTTTACGCGATCGATTTATTCCGATGATCTATATAGTATACCGCAGGTACATACATACAATTATATGATGATATTACTTCTATACATTTCTACAATTATTTTACACGTACTCGATAAATTATAATTCCGTATACTCGCACCATACAAAGTTGGATCAATGATCTCGATTGTCAATTTCGATACGGCGGCGTACGTACGTATTACCTTAATAAATAAATATATATATGTATATATATAATATATGTAGAATTCTTTTTTATATCTCAGTACCTATGTTACATGTATATTTAAGTACGTGTATATATATATATGTATATTTGTAGTATCTTTACGTAGGATATACAGTATAGTCACAAAGATAGGCAGACTTGATTCATATTCGAAAGATAATCCGAAAGTTTCATCTCGTATAGTACAAAAGAGTAAGAGCGAGCAGAAAAAAAACAAGCTTTTGAGATACCCATGAATATTATAAACAAAATGCAAGTGTAGTATGTACATAGCACGTGTCTCACTCGATTTTAACACCTTATTTTTCTCTGAAGAATGTTTCAGAGGAGGCTTGAACAGTATCGCGTGGAAACATAAGTGACGTGTAGTGTTCAATTGCGTTTCCTAACTAAGAGCATTTATTTTATTACGATTTTATTGTCCCAACCGACGCAGTTGGACGTTTAATATAAAAAATATGTACGTAAACTGTTTATTATGAAAATGGCCCAAAATTTATTCAAAAATCGAGATATTTAAAGGCTTGCGTTTTAATAAATTTAAAAATATTGCCAACTGATAACACGCCAGTATAACGTTTTCGTGTTTCTATACGTACATATTTTACCAGCCCAATTAGCATAATAAAGACTTGATAAACAATCATGTAAGTTTATAACATAAACGAGAAAATAAGAATGTGAAAAGCGAGTGGGACACCCCTTGCAATGATAAATACTTTTACAAATTACAAATTACGGCAGCGTCCGAAATTAAAAATAAATGAATCAATCTAAATAGTATTACTTCTACGAGAATCGAAGCTTCCAGGCGACTAGAAGACTTTCAGCTGAATCGAAATTTGAGCGTAGATAGATAAGTATGAAATATCATCGACAATGAACGCAGTCTTACGAGCGAAAATATTTAGCGACATCTATGATTAATAAGTAGATCGCATCGAGCCCTATAGTACGTACTGCCTACAACGTGCTAAGCCACTTAGAAAGGAAGAACCTCTCATTTTTATAGATTCTTTTTTAGATGATTGCATTCGTTCAACAGGATTGTCCATGCGATTGAATAACGAGCGCGAACAATTTCGTTTCGAGAGGCGCGTCGGCGTTGAATCAACGACTCGGGCCGACGGACCTCGCCGAAAATATCCTCGCGTCTAATGTACTCTTAAAGAAACATTTGGATATGTTTGTAGGCCGATCAGATTTTTCGTTTCGAACGGTCTGCACGTTCGTCCGGTTTTATTCGTTCTCGTGATTCTCTTTCCCGTTTCTAATAGAATCATCGCTGTTCGTAGATCGAACGATTTGGGACTGATAGACTGTAAAAAATTGTCACCCCTTTTCTGGTTCCAGTAAAAGGAGTCGAGTTCATTAAAAGGATCGTTATCAATTAACGATTGAAAGGGTTTGCTTAGAGAAAGATGTATTAAAGTATTTTTCGATTGATAGTTGTGAGGCTACGAGTCTCGTAAAATTCGAGCAATTGTGTACTTATAAAATTCTGATTGCGGATTATCACGGAACAATGTTACTTTTCACTTTCCCTTTCCCTCTGAAAACTATTCTCTTTGCTTGTTTGTTGCTGGGAGAAGGTCATCGTCCAACATAATGATAACGCGTAATATGCTTCGATTTTGACAGATGTTAATCTTTATCGGCCACGAAATTTGCTTAAATGGTCCATGCTTTTGTTATTTATTGCTTCGTGAAGTTATCCTCGAATTAATAGAAACGTAATTATAAAACCTTAACGGAATTCATATTCCAAATTAATATTTTAACACAATTGGGATAATAATTCCTAGTCAGTTATTGATATCCTGTGGATTCAGTTACACGTACTTAAATCCATAAGTCATGTTTGCTCGTTTTATAAAAATGATAATTAAAATATGAATGCAATAGTCTGACTTGCTTTGATTGCTCAATTTTGTTACATTTAACTAGCTCAAATATCTTGTTCATTGAACATTCAAATATATCAAAAGAATATATCTGTATTTATTTATCTCTATATTTCCCTGCATGGTATTGATAACTGACCAGGAATCATTGATCCGAGGTGCACAGATTCAGAAACTTCTTTAAAATCTTCTCATTAACAAAATATTTGAATAATACCAACATGTGTGAATGAAGATTGTATTGTTACATTAAATGAACGTTTCCTTTCTTAATTCGAGCTTGGGATTTCATTGATTGCACTCAACAACATCTATTGGAAGTTTTCAAGAATAATACGAGTCAGCAAATTGCTAGTTAAAAATAACCGAACTGTTATCAATCAGAATTTGTCCTTATTTTGTTATAAAGCTCGTTGTGTACGATAAAGATTAAATCTGACCGCAATTAGGATTTTTGGTCAGCGATATCATCGGTTTCTATGTACCATTAATACGTGTAGGTTTGACATTCGAACTAGCATTAATCTCGTAAAAGTATTTGTTCGCGCACACGAGTTTTCGTTTTGTCACACATATTATATCTTCTCAATATAGTACATGTATCGATTAGATTTACATTTTACGATATAGTGTATTTTTTTTTTAATCTGCTCCTAACTCCGGCGGGATAAGCGCAATTCTTATGGACAATTTCTTGTCTATATTCATTTTCCTCACGTTTCCATCCTTTCGCCTTTTGTTTCTTCCTTTTCCCCCTATCGTCTTCGCATTTTTTTAACGACAGTGGCTTAGTTAAAGATCTTGAAAATCTTTGATGAAAACGTGTTCTTCGTTCAAATACTTTGCTCATGTTCATTACAACTTGTTGTTAAGCGAAAGAATGGAACGTTTAATTAACGTTAATATTACGAGGGCCACCACGATATTTTATTAAGAACGTGAACTTCTTTTCAGCGAAACTACAATGTTTTTAGTATCATCAAGAACCTTTCTGGAACAATCTTTTACATCATTAACGATAAGTTAGAGTAGGAACACGGAGGAGATGACAAAATTATGGTAGCCCTCGTGATATTATTTTCTTCTTTTGTTTTTGTTCCGGAAACTTCGTATTAAATTCACGAGTGTGAAAGGAATCTCTGTTGTCAGTCTACGAGCTACAAAAATTGTCTGACTTCTAAACACCAAGTTTTGTTAATTTTTTTTGTTTGGTTTCAGTTACCATTCATGTTGTCCGTGAAGTCATTCCGGCGATCACTTGTGTACCCATTGCTTTTCATGTTCGGCTCGACCAGCAAGCCTTTAAACGATTGTCTATCGTTAAATAATTAAATCGTCGAAGAACTTGTCTGGATCTTTCAAAAGTACGTTTCTCTCTTTGAGTATTATTAAGCTCCCATCGAAAATCCAGTTTACAAAAATTCTTTAACCCATTTGCATTATAAGATGCAATTTGCCCTGAATTTTCCTGGCCATCATCTCCGAAGCACTGATACGTGCCAATTTGAAAGAATTAAATATTAATTATATATTTATTATTTGATTGGAAATGACATGTAATGAAATTTATACTATGTATAGTATATTCATATATAAGAATAAATTTCATTAAAAAAAATAAGTAAATTAAATACGTTTATCAAATTAATCAAATGAGTTAATCAATCATTGTTCGATTAGCTATCGCGAAATCGTTGATTGTATTCGTTAGGCTGATTCTGGGAGTTGTCGCATTATTTGAGACGCTTCGTCGACGAGAAAACTACCTAACGATATTCATATTCTATTGGTGAACATTCATATATATTTTAATTCACCGAATGCAGATCGGTTTAGCCACGAGACCCGATCGAATCGCAAAGCTGGATCAACCAGAGCACGCGTTACCGTGTCAGATGTCGATCGTCTCTCGTTTCGTCTTTCGCCGAGCCTTAATTTATGGGAAAAATGGACCCTCGTCGTCTTTTTAAAAGATGTGACATCCTTCATTCCCCTCCCCCTTTATTTTTATTTCATTTTTACTTCTCACCTCTTTAATAATCTATGAAAAAAATAGAATTTCTCTTTACTTCGCTCTCTTCTTCGTTAGTTTCGTTTCATAGATCATATGTAATCTGCGAAACACTCTAGGTTTTGCACGCAGGTACACCCTTATTGCTACAAATTTGTTGGACGTTCGCAAAACGAATTGAGGTCTGGACCAAAAATTGCGAAAATTCGATACCTCGAAGTGTATCTGGCCAATTTTCAGTTTTTTTTTTCGATTCTTTTCTGTCGTTCTAGGAACGAATAATGGAGAATCGTTCAAAATTGATATATGAAACTCGATCGGAAAGTAGCTATAGCGTTAACCGCCACGACAGTAAATCACCAAATGGAGTGGTCAGAGTTTGATTGTCATTCGGCTCAATATTGCGACATTCAATGAAATTGTATAATTGGAATGTCTAGATCAGAGCTGTTCAGCGAAGTCAGGCTGTCGAAATTTTTTTCTAGTCCAAATCAATGAAATTATACAAGGAATTGATAATCTGCTATAATAACGTTCAATACATAATGATTATTGCTTGTTATTTAATCAAAGGAAAATTAATGTCTGGTGCAAAAACAAATTATTTATGACTCAACTTAAAGTCAACTTGAATCGATCAGAAATTGTATAAAGTACACTATACAATATTTGTCAAATGATCTCCAAATTTCAGAAATTTATTAATCCCTTATACAGGCTGTCCCCAGATTACCTGATCAAATTTCATGAATATGTTCTATAAGTAAGAATAAGGAAAATTGTTATATAAACCTAGATCTGCAAATGGTTTAATATCTTAGAAACAAGTTTATGCTTTCTTTTCACAATACTATTCCGCGAATGTTAACTTGAAATTCTTATCTTACTTTAGGTCAGTGGATTTTTCTATTAGTACCTACCGCGTATTAACGTTTCGGAACTGATAATAATTTATCATAACAATTTACCGCGTTCGACTATTTCCAATAAAGATGGCTAGAAAGAGTAGGTTTATTGTTGCATCCCGATGTACCAACAACGAACTCATTATTGATCTTAGATTTCATATTTTTATTATCTTATTATATATTCATATTTTTATTATCTTTTATGAGGCATCTCTACGTTTATATAACATTCTTTTCTTACTTTTACTCGTAAAACAGACAGTGTGTGTGTGTGGCGTAGTTTGAGCGTTTAATCCCCGCGGACTCCCTATACATACATACTCCGTTTGTGCGCTAGACATGTTTACTCGAATTTCAGCCCGGGTGTGATTATCGCCCAATAAATAATTCAACGAAAAACTTAGCGATTAATGCAGAGAGGATTAACGAAGAGGCAAGTTTGAAACGTTTGGTCTTACTAAAAGCCAGTAACGAGGAAAGTAGAATGATCGGGGGTCGTTTGAAGGAACTGAGCTTGGTTCGATCAAGAGAAAATCTTGACGGCAGGCTCGTCTTCGTCCTTTAGAAGAAGACTCAGCCTGAGATCGAGCTCTCCGGCCTCGAGAGCCCATTTTTCCCTGAGCCATCATGGACTGTCCGCGGTATGGGTGCCCAGCGTGTGGATCGGGAACAACGGGTACCAGTCGACGGTTAATCGTGTCAATGGAAGGTGGTCGAGGCTCACTTCGGCCCCGCCTAAGCCCTGATTACTCTCGAACGCCTGCTTCTTCTCCCACAGCATCACCAGTAGATTTCTACCGAGCGCGTCGCAGCTGTTGTACTTGATGGTCTGACGATATTGCGGGTTCCTCGAGTGCCTTATCACGCGGGTCTTACGCTTTTGTAGCCACCTCTCCCCGTCACGAAGATACGTTTTTACGTACGTGTCTAGATCATTGCAACAATCAAATTACACAGTAATTCCCGATAATTTTGGCACAAATATTCATTCATTGGATATTTGTCTAACATGACTGTTTTTTTATTTGTATGTTCTCTTATTCATAGTTCGTTTAGATAATCGAATAAATGTTTTAGCTGATTGAATAAAAAAAATTGTCACCTGGTTCTTCTTTTTCAGCGGGGCAAATATCTCTGGCACAGATTACCTCGACCTCTAGTGTTCCCTTGCTTAGACAGAAACCTAGTTTCACCTCGCCGTTCTGAGCTCCTGTAATGCATAAAAAGTCTTGTAATTAACTTATAATTTATAGAACGTGCCCTGGCATAAACTTATCTTTTTGTTCTCTCATTAAAATGCATTAGAGATATCAATCGATTGAGGAGACGATAATTGTAATTTAAATTCCTATGAAAATCTAGAGGAAATATAATAGTATCAAATCTTTTACCAGGTATTATCTTGAATCCCTTCGGTGGCACCTGTCCGCGACCCAGCTTCGCGTCGACACCATTTTCGTTTCTCGCTAGCTGACTAAATATTAAAGGGGAATAAAAGAGTTTAAATTAGTATATCACGAACTGGAACAAAAGTCTGCAGTAGAATAAGGTCATGATATTCTTGGTTTTTAATTTAAACTGAGACCCTACTAAATCTCTAAAAATTATGCGAACTAATTCTATAATACCTACACTTTTAGCATTACCCTTTTAAAATGGATGAAAGTGCAATAACGAGGTAAACATTATTGGAATAAAAGATAGTAAGATACTTGATAAGGAAAAAATATATTATATGATTTATGTTAGACACATTTATGACGGTCATTACTTGAAAAATCCATATGACATTAAATTGACGGGTAAGGGTTGCTAGTCTTAATGACAGATTTATGGCTTTCTTCGTAGCTCCACAAGAGCTCTTTATGAGAATACTTCTAGTAATGCAGCTCTGAAATCAATGCACTGAAAAATGCTCTCTTCTCCGTTCCCGTTCGTAACGATTCAATTTGAAATTTGATCGTACATTCCTCTGTTACATAATTTAAATTTAAATTGAAGCAATTATTGAAATAATTATGAAATGGTAGTAATAAAATATACCATTGAAGTAATTATAATTATTCCTCCTAACAATGTTGCACTAATTCATGTAAGATATATAAATATGAAATTCATAATTTCTGCGGAAGGTTTAAAATATATGTATAGTATCGCAGATCTCTGGTAAAATCTCGTATCGATATAGATCGCTTTATGTGGAGATAAGAAAACGAGGTAGGGTGAAATGGGACAATAATGTTTCAATGTATAATATTCTCTTTGTACTTGGTACGGCTTACCTCCATTTTTCCTCCTCGTCCGATTCACTGTTGCGATCGTAAAATCTCTCCGGAATATTTATGACGCTGTCTTTGCGCTCACCCCGCCCTGCGAGTTAGAGAAAAACATTTCCTTTCTGTGACCGGGTTCATCTCACGATTACCCGCCCACCAACCTGCGTGTCGCATGATTTACTTTTACCCACGCGACACGTTTATCCTCCCGTTTCTTTCATTCGTTATATCGTGATGGAAAAACGAGTCAGTTCCATTTGCTCATAGAAATGTCACGCAGATTGCTGAGGGATCGTTGCTCGTGGACCCATTCCTGGTATCTACTGAATCTGCCTTGTCTACGATTCATACTCCTTTCGAACGAAGCTTTACTTTTTACAATCAACGTAGCTCTTGTGATAAGTGTCTTCCAAACTGTATATAGTATCTCTAATTACATGTATTTATATTATAATATGTCTTGTTAGATGCGTGAATATTATCAACTGTTAAGAATCTTATCGGAACAATCGTTTGTTTACTTGGAATGTAATATTGAAATAATTTTATAAATGTATTCTGTGAAATGAAGAAAGGTGTTAAGGTTATTTTACTCTTATACAAATAACTGCACGCTGAACGGTTTACTTGTTTGAGACTAAATGGAAATTCTGTAGTTGTTAAAAACCATTATTATGATGTACACATTTAGGATGTAGGAATTCAGATCTTTCTATATTGTGCCATTTGTAATTGTGAATGAGTGCAAGTAATGTGGGTAATGTAAAGACTCCAAGTCTGCTTCAAATCTACGTTATTAACAAAATTAATGAATAAGGTACAGAGAAGAGGTACAACTAGCTTTAAAGAATTTTGTGAAAGGTCAAGAATAGATTTCTACCATCTAGTAATCGCACATACGGAAGAAAGCATCGAGATATTTAAAGAGAATAGGCAGATAAACTAAACTCAAGCCTACTTACGCTTTCCTTAGCTACGTGTTGCAAAACTTTAGGTAAGAACGGAACGGGATACTTCAACTTCAACTTGTAGCTACTGCTTCAACGCCTAGAGTTTACTACTAATTACTAGGCCGACTCTACTGTTACACTATTGTCTACTCTACTGGATCTACTGTGCCTACAGGATTTATACGAAACAATCATTTAGCGTGATGATGGGTCAACATATAAAATACGATAATTGTACGATTGCACTTTCTATTGTAACGTTAATCGTGTCAGGCTAGCTTCGATGTAATTCAGACTGTCCATCGACTAATGAGCTTTATTATTTTAGTATGGATTAACGTTACCATATCATCTAATTTCGTTATCGTTAAATGAACGTTGAGAACTAAAAGTGTTATAAGAAGCATATACCTTTATTATTTAAGGAAAAAATGGAATTATCTAAAATCTTTTTCTTTATATTATATTTAATTCTTTAATCACGTTTCTATTTAATCACGTTCTGTTTTTATATTTTCTGATTTGCCTACAGCGATAGCTCGCAATTTAGTACCGAGTATCTGCAGCAATGCCATTCTATCAGACGTTTGATAGGAACCTCGGAAATCTGTCATCAAGCATGTTTCACGCGAATACCGATAGTCCGGTTGGAATCTGTCGAAAGATTACGGCACTACTGAAATTAATAGGTCAATTTGCGGCACGTTTGATCACGAAGCCAATAACACTGCCGATCTGTTTCTTTCTATCTAATTAAGGGAAATTAACTGATAAGGTCCCTCCTATTAAAATGAAACGTAATAAAAAGATTCGTATATACATTTTTATAAAATACTTCCCAGAGTTTAACTCGTGTAAAATGTTAAGCTATGAAATATAGATAATAAAAATAGAAGAGAAAGGGAGAAAGGAAAAACTTTGCTCTATAGTTAGACTGTAAAGTGCACCCACATTACATTATCTCTGGAAGTAAGTAGTACAGGTCAACCATTGATCATATCACAATTTGGATCAGGAGGAAGAGAAAGAAAAAACTTTGCTTTGTAGGTAACATGTAAAGTGCACTCACATCATATCCTTCCTGGAGGTAAGTAGTATAGGACAATCACTGATCAGACGTATTATAACTTGTATCAAGAAGAGGAGAAGAGTAGAAAGGAAAAACTTGGCGTCGTAAATAAATTGTAAAGTTCAACGATATTACATTCTCTCTAGAGGTAAGTAGTACAGGTCAATTATTAACGAGACAGTTAACAATTTATTCTTTCCCGCAGAAAATTGCGTGAGATCCTATCCTCTGATCATTTCATGTTTCCTCAACAGGATTTATCAAGTTTGCCGTAAATATTAGCGGATTATTTTATAAAGTGTTCGGCGTTCTCAAAGTGCGTTCAACGATATTTCAGCGCTCGTGCTACCTTACCTAAGATCATGATCGCTGACACAACACAACGAGTGGTTAACTATTAAATGTACTTTACTGCTAGTGGGTACGATATCAAGCGAGTACTTTAATCTACAAAGCGCTACCGGCTGTGCGGCGCGGGCATACACAGCGAGCCAGTGCAAAAGGGTGGAAACGGGAATAGAGTTGCTACGTAACGTGCGAGTCTCCTACTGGAGATACCCTGACGGATATTTACTAGGGTACGGGATGCCTTTAAATATTGATCCACACTTACATTTAGGATATCGTTTCGAACAAAACACAATAATCCGTTGGTATACGTTCTTTTACGTGGTTATCCTTTCTCGCCTCTTTCTCAACGTTTCAATTAAAATCTTCTCCGTTAAGAGGTAACGTTTCGAACGATATAATATCGATAACGAAACAAAACAGAGCGAGAAACAGGGAACAATACACTGGCTCCGCGACTTTCTCTCAAGTACGAAATATAAAGGAGAATCAATTACGTGAGTACTCGTTATTTGTTACAACAAAGGAAAATCGGGAGTAGACAAATATATGTAGAGGGGCTAAGAAAGAGGGTGAAACGAGAGCGTAAAAATACAGGGCGTCTCAGAATGGGTGACTTTCCTCTGGGAGCGTCAAGAGGGACGAAATTCCAAGTTCCTATTCCACTGCATTTCTCCTCCGATGATCATTAATACAGTAATTAACGGAAGCGGTAGTTATACAGTATTTTGTTGAGAGCTATGACTGAACCTTGCGACTGTCACTAGTAACAATTATTGTTACTTATTAACAATATTATACAGGGTGTAAACCTACTACTTGGCAATATTTTAGTGACGTATTCCGGAGATCAAAATAAAACAAAAAGAAACAGTAAACAAATTGCGTTTGAGGCTTCCTTAATTAATTATAGATGTTTTAAATTTCGACGATTTTGCGCCTGAAGCAGGCAATCCGACGGACAGCCCTGTGTGTTTCTAGCATGCACCTGCTGATCTCGATTGATCGATCCTAATCGATAACCTCAGGTCAGGACCGTAGCTATTAGAAATGCGCGCGCTTACCTGAGGCATTGAAGAAGGAAGGTATTACATTTATTTCATTGCGTTGATACGCATTCAACCTAATTATCCCACCGACCGAGATCAGCAGGCGCGTGCTAAAAACAAACAGCTCTGCCCGTCGGATTGCCTGCTTCAGGCGGAAAATCGTCGAAATTTAAATCATCATTAATTAATTAAGGAAGCCTCAAACGCAATTTTTGTACTCTTTCTCTTCGTTTATTTTGACCTCCAGAATACGTCCCTAAAATATTGCCAAGTAGTAGGTTTACACCTTGTATTATATCATATTATCACTTAAAATATACACGAATCATGTGAGACATAGAAATAAAAGATTTGGAATTAGAAATCACGAATTACTGTAAATCATCATTATGATTAACATATTCGCGACCGCTGACGTGAATTCACGTCATTTTAAATCTTATTTATAAAGCAAGTATACAAATTATAAAAATCTTTTGATCTTAAGCAACACATAATTGCAACATTCATATTTCAAAACAAATTTTATCATTTTTATCCTTGTTTTAACGATACAAGTTTGCGGCAATCAATTTCAGAATTTCATTATTTTCGCCGCTACTCAGTATTAGAAACGAAAAAAATTTGCCGGTCGCGAATGTGTTAATACCGAACATAATCGGATTACGTGATTAAAGGATAGCAGTTATAGCCACCGCTATTGATGGAAGTTACAGTTATTACTAACGTGGCTCGACCTAACCATTAACGAGGGCTATGCTCAACGCAGCATTGATCTACTTCTTCCGTTAGTAGTATTATCGACCACATTTAGAGGAAAACGTGTGAACGGTACATTCGACTCAGAATTTCACCGTCCATCCCTGCACGAGGACAATCGTGCATTCTGGAACAACCTGTGTGTCCAGGTGGATCAAGAATAGCAGTTCGCGGCCAATCGGGAAAGGCAGTATTAAACCAGTGAACGAACGAGTGGCCAAGACAGACATACCAAAGATTCGGAATACAAAACTGAAATTGCAGAACAGGTGGGCAAAGCAAGGCAGGGACAGACAGAGAGAGAGAGAGAGAGAGAGGAGAGACATCCCAAAGAACGGGGGGTTCGAGGCGGGGAGGGGAGGCGTCGGGACGAGAGAGAAAATGTATCTTACCGGAAGCCCGCGACGGTGCTCCACAGTGTCCTGTGGCTATTTATTGAGGTGGTATGAAGTGCGGCAGTGGGAAGGAGGCCGAGTTACCGGTCCTCGGAGATAGATCAGGCTCGCACTGCCACACAGTAACCGTTGGGACTACGCACGCTGTTGTCGTTGATCGGAGATGGTTGTGGTCGGTTGGTCGATCGAGCCCACGATTCGTCGCCAATCGGGGTGTCGGGATGGTGACGATGGCCGGGGGGCGACGGCGTTTCGACCGAGCGAACCGAGCATTTTGATCGACCGTGTGTATGCGTGTCAGAGATTGCCGGACGGTGCCGACCGAGAAAGGAGATCAAGAGAATCAACAAAGAGACAAAAAGAAAAGGCAGGCATGACAGAAACACTCGCGCCGCTCTTTTCATCGTCAGCCAGCGTGGTGGGTCATGAGAGAAGACGAACACTCAGTATATAGTGGAGAACACGATGAGCGCATATATAGCTATTGGCAACTTTGCGTTTTTTTTTTTTCGTTTCAACATGAACGAGGAACCAGGCCTGGCGAGATGTAATATACAGATAGCAGATTGGCTTCTTTTTTTCATTTGCATTAAATAAAACTTGCAAGGAATGTATCAACAGCTGGAGCGGGAGAGAAGGTAGCGAGGCGATCCTTCTCTCCCCTCGACCGCTTTCGACCACCTCCGTTCGTATCTCTTTTCATTGCATCATGATTGCTTCGTTTTTTTCAACTTGCCAATCGTTTTTGTTCCCGGGTGACTCGCCGGGTGATGTCTCAGGCTGGCTCAGGCGGAACGAGTACTCAGCGACAGGCAACAGCGGCGCAACAGCGATCGCACAGAGATGAGCATAGAGCACAGATCATTGCGACGAACGGATGAACTTTTGTAGATGCCAGCTTTATCCGATGAATAGATAGACAGACAGGCAGAGATAGGATGATGCGATTTCGCACTGGTACGAACGCGAGACACTCGGCTCATTCTAGTCAGCCACGGCTTTTCTATGTACGTACCTACGCTACACGTAAAGTTTCCGACTCCCTCTCGTTCGGAACGATTAATCCCTCACGTAACGATGGGAAACTTCGGATTATCACGGTTACGTGTCGGACACTCAACTCTTTGGTGCGAGTTTGAATCGAAACGTCCAAGTTGTCAATCGTCGGAAGGGAACCAATTGTTCTCCCGCTTTTCACCGAGATTTCACGTCAACGAAACTCGATACTATCTGTCTTAACGGAATGATAATATAACAGGTTTAATAACAAGTTCGACAGAACGTAATCAAAAATTCGTACCGGACGTCTCGTAAGGAACTAAATAAAACCTGTCCAAAACAATTGATTGATGAGAAGAACTTTACTGAAGGAATTGGCTGGTTGAATATCGAAGTCCTGAGCGTTTGTCAAATTAACATAACCGAGGGAAATAAACAAAGAAACGTCGAAAATCATCGGACTGCTCGTTGAGGTGTAATTACCCGGGCAACCGAATTATTTAAAAAAGCGTTTTATCGAATCACCGCTCCCTTCCAGGCCGATCCGTTTCCGGCTCAACGCCTTTTTAATATTACTCATTATTTATCGTTACTCGAACGGGGGTCCACGGTGGTTAACTTGGACGAAATTACTGTGAGGATACTTGTTCGCTCGGTCAAATCGCGCGAGATGGTACGTGATTACACGAAGACACACGGATAGTGGAAAGCGTAAAAAACGAAGAGAGACGTGAAGTAAAAAGAGTAAAATGTGGAAGAGAAGACATGGTTTCGCACAGAGAAGTACATATAGGTATAGACAACAAAGGCTAGTGAATGAATGGTATATGAAGAGATCCACAAATATGTACATAAATGATACGGACTTACATGTATCTACAATCATTTCAGCTTCATATAATTCGTACCCTGCAACGCAATAATACTGCAAGCAAATTTTTCATCTATAATATATATATAATCCAGTTCTCTTGATCTTCGTTCTAATTCATCGCGTCAGAGGAGTTGGTCTTATTTCTACTAATCGTGTCAAAAAATGATTTCCATCGTCTGCCTTTAATTACATTTTGTACTCGATATTTATCGAGCAAAATAAATTTCTTCAAGCGTAATACAAATATCGTAGGAATAATTTTTCAGTAATAAACGTAGCGTAAAGTTTAGCGTAAAATGTCGACAAATTACCACGTTCTACGAACCGAATCAGGCGTCACGTCCATTCCGTAACAATTAATAACCGTCTAAATCGGTTTACACACGTGTGTATGTATACATGTACGTCCGTGCACATACATTTACTCGCATGCGTACGATACGCACGGCGCCGGCCGACGGAGAAGATTTCGAACTGCTGATCGGCTGGTGGACGAGGATGGAGCGGAACGACGGTCCAACGATCGAGAGCGGTGGTGGTGAGAGAAAGAAAGGAATAGAGATAGAAGAGAGATGACGATACCGAGAAAGATATATGGAAATTAAAAACGACGAGCAGGTGAGAGACAGACAGATAAGACATATGTAGACAGGCAACAATCGCATGGACGAATAAAATGTGAACGAACTGACGGATGAACGGACGGACGAGCGAACGAATGGTTCAGGATAGATAATGACGGCTAAAACATAGGTGACGTAATCACACTCACGGGTCTCGCGTCTCTTGTCTCCCGTGAGACTCGTCGTCCTCGCGAGCTCCTTTCTAGCCGCCTTCAACGAACGTAATCCTTCCAGGATCTCCTCAGGATCCCTCATCGGCCTGGTGAACGAGCTACGTCTTCGATCTCGGTTGTAGTGCATTATAGCTGAACTTTCAGTCTCGCCCATACTTCCACCTACCCAACAGAAGTCGTTGTATAGCGTCAGTTACCGTTCGCGCGAAAGTTTCTGCTCACTAGTTTAAGAGTAAGTATATAATTTTAGCGAATGGAAATTGTGATGCGGACAGAAATTGGTACTTTTACTGTAGTACAAATATTATTTGATTCGACTGATTTAGTTGCTTCAATTGATCTTAAAGATTTGTATCGTTAAAAATAATAGTATGCTCGTTAAAGGTATTGCGAGACACGTGATGATACCGTGATATTTTATTATATATCATTGTTTGTTAATTAAGGCTTAGGTTATCTGAGAACGTGAGAACTCGTTTATTGAAAATTTGTTTGGATTCCATATTTTAATATACACGCAACATCTACTGTGCTTTCACTGAAAATAACCAAAGTATAGAGAAGTATACACTTACGTTAGCGATGTATATATGCAACCAAAATGCAATAGGTGCGGTGCAGAATATCATATAACTCGATATCATATAATCGTAGAAATGAAATAACGGGCTATAAATAAAATGCAATTCCTAATGGAGCGTGAAACAGCAGGTTAAAATCGAAGATATTACGAAATAAGATCTCTCGATTGGAGAGGAAATGAACGAATGTTGAATGGCATGGATGACCTACAATATTTGCGACGATATCTCATCTCGCCGAAGATTTGATTTTCAATCGTGGCCTAGTTTTTACTCCGGCACAACGCGAAAGTTAAATAAGAGCAATTTGAACAAATTCAGGTTCATTAAGTTTGTTACTCACTTCCGCGGGAGGTTTCATGGAAAATGAAAAATTTCATTTGCATGTTAACGAACCTCGCCAAGAGATAGAAGATCTGACGTAGTTAAAAGACCTTACAATTACTTTAAAGCGTAAAGCATGACTTCCGTTAGCCGAATCAGTTTTAATCCTTGTAGCAGAACTTGACAAAATATAATCGCATGCAAATTGAGTGATTCCCTAATAGGGAATATTTCTTTAAAGCGGTAGCGGAATATATGAATGTTTACTCTGTGCTTGAAAATTCTCTTCCTCGTAATAGAATATTTTTTGTATTATACAGAGATACCAAGGGTCAAACGGCAATGAATATTCATCGATATATTGAGAGTTACTAGAAAATAATGGACTCTTCTATAACTTTCCTGTCGCAGAGCATATTCTCACTTTTTATTCAAGCACAAGATATCGATATTTCTCTTCGTCATCTATTTACGCATGCATTTCCCTTTTAGTAATATTTGGTATATGTAAAAGCTCATAAATTTAGTCTATAAAAATAAATACAAATGAGATTAAGTTAAATCATAAACAACTTCTGATATTGTTTAGAATTAAATTTTTAATTATCCGACGTTCTAATAATGAAATTTAGAAATTACACAGTACCAATGCTGCAAATTAATTCGACAATTGTATTACACTTACGTTTACTGTCAGTGCCACCTTGGCTTTGGAAACTGCTCCTTCGGCTACCAGGCAGAGATCTGCTGTAATCTCTGTTGAGTTCGTACGGTTCTACTTCCAGCTGCTCGGATTGGCTGGAACCTCTCCTCGAATTTAGTTGCCAAGCGTGATCCGGATGCAGGAATCCGAGCTCAGGACTTCCGCTGTCGCTTTGTGTATCGTCGCTGTAACTTCTTTCGCGCAGTTCCGTTTTCCGTAGTATTCTATGGGTAATCTCCTTAGAGAAAGAACTGCGAGGTGAACAGTACGGTGATTTTGACGCGCGGAGCCCACGCGGGTCTTCCAACCAGTACCTATAAACCGTTTGTTCATAATTTATTCGTCAAATTATTTAAAACATCCTAAAGGTTCTCTATACGATAGTTATATACTTAAAAAAAATAAAACTATTTTCTATTGATCCTAAGTATTGTCGTGCATATTTTTGTTCATAACATTTTTTGTAACGTAGTAATTATATTTTTGTTGTGCTCTAACGATAGATTAAAGATGCTTACCAGACGGCTCGATCTTTTTCGAGAGCTCCCTGTATGTCGACCGAACACTCGCCGAGGAAGACGTTATCGCCATCAGGATAGACATCCCAAAGAGTAACTTCTATCATGCGTTTCATTAAGCTTTCGCCATCGACTCCGGAGAAAACTAACGTGGCATTCCAAATCGGTTTTTGACTAGGCTCCGCGATCACCGTTTTTAAAGTAGTTTGACCAGGGCTGGAAGGTGTACACCATGGAATCATTAAAAACTCCAAATAATCAACTCCTCGTTTTTATTTATTACGCAACGAAAATGACTTGCATCCGATTATTCGTAGCAAAAAAGTGTATGCTCCATTATTTGATATATCAAAAATTTTGGAAAATGAAGTCAATCGTATCTTAGCTGAACCGTGAAATATGTTATTGGTACTTAATCGTTAGGCAAAGGGTAAAACAAATTCTCACCAAATCGGGAGGAGGACTAATTTTGCGCACGCTTCCGGCAGCGTGCCGTATCCCGTGTCTTCTCTGGCGCACAAATCATCGGCCATAAAAACGGAAACGATCAGCTCCTTGCGCTCGCCCTCGTACGACACTTGAATCTGCACCCGGCCCGACACCTGCTTCTCCTTCGCGATTTGTTCCTAAAATAAAGCAGAGGAAACTGTAAGGGACCCGTTCGGTTTAATTGATCGGCAACGACGACGATTAGTAAGACTAATGGCGAGTCAACGAATGAACAAAGACGTGATCTCCGTTACCGTCAGATTGAAGTAGAACGTCGTGACGGGTAATCGGATGAGCTTCGCGGCGAGTATGAACGATTAAAGATCGAACGTCTATGTTCCACACGTATAACTCCTACGCGAAAGGTTAGAAAGCGGACGCATTCCGGCATGCAGAAGCGGCACTGTGGATCAGGGGATCTCTGTCGGTGAAGGTGAAATAATTAAGGGTAAGAGCGAAAAAATTAGCACGCAGTACAAAGCGCATCGGGAGTCGTAATAATCGTACGCGAGATATACATCTCCTTTTTAATACCATGGCTACGAGCGTAATAGCGAGTGTCAGCGACGAACAATTACTCTTTGTCGGCAGACACGATCAGGATTTACAATCTGCTCGTGTCTAACAAGATTTCATTTGTAATTAATTAATTCGAGTTGAGTTCAACTTCCTGTTCAACTTTCAAATTTTATTAAAGTTGTATGAGTCGTAAGATCTCAGTTAGAAGTTTAATGAATTGCTCAATGTTTCAAGTGATCAAGTTTTAGGAGAAATTATACTGAGCAGTATACAATTGTTCTTTTAAGTCACAAGGAGTTCTTAATGACACTTTCTTTTCACTCACTTCTTAATGAACTACAATACATGGTTTTTACTCCCTTTGTGAGGATGCAACTGTTTACATTATTTACATCTCCTACAATTTTTATTATTTATCACTAAAATATTAAGATATATAAAATTAAGACATTCTGCTTTAACATCCAATAAATGTTAAAATTTGAATACTTTATTATTGATTTCAGGTAAGAGCTCATACAACCTTAAAAAAATATCTAAGATGCTGAACTAAGTTTTTGGTTGGAACTGCGGATGTTTTTCACGTGATTCACATAAAGGAATTTTAGATGTTTCTGCGTAAATAATTTCAGTTACTTAAATGGAATTGCTGGCGTACACCTGTGTCTAAAGTTTCTTATGAACCGAACAAACGCGAGTTCAGAAATATCTTTAAAAATGGCGTTGCGTTGGGAGCTACGAGATGTGAGAATTAATCCATGCAAATGTAACAAGACAGAAATGTGAAATCTACAGGATATGAACGAATTACAAAAGGGAAGTGGACTATTGACCGTCGGCCAGATTTACTCAGTGCGATATATGATAATAAAGATTGAATTTCTACGTTAACGTGCACAGGACCGTGCGTTCATATGCAATTTCATAAATCTTTAAGAGTTTAAGTAATCTTATAAAGTGAAACACAGCAATCCCATTTAAAACACTTTTGCGCTTCGTACACCCCTTTCGCCGAATAATTTAACTCCAATTAAATAATCCGAAATTCTGTAATTAATTGTGAATCACAAAAGTAATAACGTAATATTAGGGATGCTAATCGCTGCGTTAGTCTTCTAATTAAAAGACTTGCGACTTAATTCACATCGACTTCAACTGGACAGCTCTTAATTTTCGGTATAATAAAGCAAGTTTCGAATGGAGTTGTAATTGTGCATCACCGACGTGTACGATACGATACAGTCAGGAAAAAGGTCCGTTTCATTTAATCGCAGTAAGTGGATTCTCGATGGATAATCGATACTTGTTTCTTTTCCTTTTTCGCTCCACGGATTTCCAGCATTGGCCGTTGACGAAATCCTCTTACAATTAGTTCTTATTGTCTTATCTCTATTGTTTCTGGTACTCGCGGCGAAGAGAACGTTGGTACAGCTGTTATATTCACGCACGTACCGTTTTCCCGGACTGTACGTTCAGCCAGCTTAAGGGTGCGCGTCCACCGTTGCCGTTTACGAATTTCATAACAATTATACATTTCGAATAGTTTAAAAGCAATTTATGAATCTGACGATTATTCGAAAACAGTTAGAAAATTATACTAATTTTTTCCAGCGTCTCTTGAACGAGATACGAAGTCAGAGTTGGGCCATAATTAATGCTCCTGGAGTTGATTATCTGATCATTAATAATAATATGAAATATCGAAATAAATCAGTAATCATGATTATCCTGTAATATCCTGATTAATGATTATTTATATACGACGAATAATTAAACTTGTTATCAATTATAATTGTTAATAAATTAATTGAACTTTTGCCCAATTTTATATGAAATTATTTCGTTAACGCCGGTGAAAACGCACGCGTTCAAGGATCTACGCAAGCCAGGTGTGCGTGTGATCGCGGCGCTTTTTCGGCCTTAAAGTTTCCATTCCCGCGGCGTGCAATCGAACATGCGATAACGTAATGAACGAAACGGAAATAATGATCGATCGCCGGCGGGGCAGCTACACGCCCTTTAAATTTTGGTTCCACGGAAAATTCGATGCCACTTTGATCGCATGATGGTCGGCCGTAGAGATGATTTCGCGTGATAACATCGATTTGTCTGTCTCTTCAGATTCGCACTGTTCCTTGTCACATCGGCCGGCAGGTTCGAGTATTACACATTATAATTGACGATTTACATAGACGAATACACGCGTGCGTTGTTAGATATCGTTTGACGAACACCTTTAAAGCCGAATCAGAGTCGCAAGGAAAGCATGGCGTTCGTGTTATATGTGCAACGGTGTCAGGCTACCACTCCTCTCGCATACGCTTTCCCTTTGCATTGGTTGTTATCGCGACTGTCCTTTTAATGAAGAAATTCCTTTTAATGGAACTTCTTCAGTCAAGTATAATATTTTCTTATAACAGGAGCTCATAGTATGAATAAAAAGTATACAGACAGTATAAATAATTAACATATTCAATTTGATTGGAGAGATTGAATTAATAGCGAAGCCGTTCCCTTATCCAATTTTTAATTTTTAATTATTATGTTTTCAGTTTTAGTATATTAATATCCTATAAAATAATTCATAAATAGAAAATTGTCGTATGAAACCATAAAATCTGTTATAAACTTCAATGTTTGAACGACGCGAGAACTTAATCGAGAAGTTCCCTGCAAAATATACGTTATCAACACTTTCACGAAGACTGTTAACAAATCTCTGGATCTGTTTACAATTAAATGGTTAATTTAACTTAATGGAACCGATTAAATCCGATCGCCAGCACGATTTGCTTATGTGATAGTTAATTTCGTCTCCTCGTTGTATAATTAAGTGCAGTTCATTGGACTCGTTAATTAAATGTAACGAACAACTTGGTCTGTGCTGCCAATTCGGCTGAAACCACTAATCCCCAGGTGTACGCTTTTAATGGAGCGTTTAAAATGTAGGAAAATCAAAAAGATCAAAAATCAAATTTGATTGCCTTTTGATTAAATTTAGTTCAGAGTTCAAATAAATAACAGATTAACGCGATTCACTACAATATTGCATATTTGTATCAATTTACGAAAAAATTATATTGATGAATGATTACAAGCAGAGTATAATATATGGTTAGAATACATAGTTTTGTTATTTCATATAAATTCGTAATTTATTCAGCAGAGTTAAAAAAGTATGTTGTTCTTTTATCTCAAATTTTTATGCAATTGAAATTGTTGATAACGCATAACGCAAAAATAATTTGCTAAATATTTATTCACTCTCCAATATGTATATTTGACGATGAAGTATAATAGTTTGAACGATATTTAAAAACCAAGTCGAGTACAGATTTGTCAGTATTCCTTAAAATAAATCTTCGAATTTCAGGGAAAGCGTAAGCCAAACGCCCGCGATATATCGCTCTTGTTTCGCATCCTCTGAACAAGCTCGCGTAAATTTTCGAGAAATCCCTTTAGTAGTATCGGCCGATCGATAAAAAGAGTTTCGGACGTTTGGCACAACTAACTGTAGGTACATGTATTTATATTTAATTCTGGACGCTGTTCGTGTAAAACTGCGCTTAATGATGAAAATAAAAATCCATAGGTTGATAGACGTACAAACAGACAGATAGACAAACAGGTAGAGATAGAGGGAGAGAGAGAGAGAGAGAGAACGAGATGTACAGCAGTATATAGCGAAATCAAGAGATAGACGAAAGAAGAATAAAGAAATTGATACCTTCGTTTCGTATTAACCCTTTAACGGCAAGTGTAGTTTATAAACCACATACTAAAATTATAGCCAGACACAGCTGTGGTCTATGAACCACACATGTCTCTTTCTATATAATAAATTGCATCTTCAGACTTTACGTGATATTTCTTTACTTCGTACAATTTTCATAATTTATAGATACTTGGAATTATATTGTCTGATTTAGATTGATCGGCGATAGTCGTAGTTAAAGAGTTAAATAAAATCAACGATAATAATTTATTCATCTCTATTTATCACTGATTTCTTTGTTTCTATTTACAATTACTTTATGCTACGAATTTAAAAAGTTTTATTCTACTATTCAATGTCACTCGATGAAAATTTTAATACTAGTTTTGCGTAATTAAATAATGTTCTAAGATCAATGAAACGAAGGAGAAGAAATAGCGTAAAAGAAAACAAGGTGAAACGAACAGAACGAAATAAGGCTCGAAACGAATGACAGCTGGTGACTGCTAAATGACGAGTTAGCTATATAAACGGCAGGACAGAAATTAGATAAATATATATATATATGTATATTGTATATATATGTGTGTACGTTAACACGCTGACTGCCACGTAAATTATAGATGGACTGCCTATGGCGCCAACATGAACACTCATTTTACTTTTTTATGTTTGTTATGCAATATACATTACGTTGAAATGTTATTTACAACAAGTAATTAGAGATGTAAAATCATGTTCATCTCTTGCTATATACTTGTATTGTAAATACAATGGTATTACTTATACAGGTAAGTCGGGAGAATACGCTTCCCAATTTTAGCATGAAATTCCCAATGCACTTAATATTTCTTCAAGCAAGTTTGTAGAACAAACTTCGAATTAAAAAAGAAATGCTGGTAAATGTAAGGAACGTGAAATGATTTTGTAAAAATATGCTACGTACAGGGGTCAAAGCCGGTTAGACAGGGTAAGTGCAAAGGATTCTACTATAGAAGTAGTGACGTACCGTGAAGATTGTATCGACTCAGCATTTCTATACTCAGAGTGCTGTAATTGTGATTCATCATAATGTCCACAGATAATACGTATTCTGCACGGCATTAATTTCCTCATACCGTTGTATTAACAATGATAGTATCTAAAATTGTACTTCTACTATTGTTCGCGTCGTCGCCGGTGACTCCCGTGGCAGTCAACGTGCTAAGGGTAAGTGAAATGAACGTGAAACGCAAGGGATGAGCCGCAAAAGAAAGAAATAAACGCTAATATACAACTAGAGTCGTGCCAGTTGGGAGAGAGTAGCATGGAGGGCCAATATGCTAAGTTTGTTTCAACATTGGACAACTTACATTTCCTTTTCTTTTCTCTTTCGTCAGCGGGTCTATGTCTCTTTTAGTCTTTTTTTTTTTTGTAGCCAAACAATTTCTTTAGACAAGGGCAGTCTCGAGGGGAAGCAGGTAAACATGGGGGTAAAGAACGACAAAAACAGTTACGGACGGTTACACATAAAACTTGAAGGTTCACAATATAAGAGAGAGAGAGAGAGAAAGAGAGATACAGAGAGAAAAGGGAAGATAATGCATGGACGAATGTCGATGCGGTGAACAAACGTCGACGGAAGTAATAACAGAGTTCGAAAGATGTGCAGAAAAGACCGCTGGACTCGTGCGGCCTCGTACAGCCGTATAGGAAAATTAGAGAACGCAAAAATCGTGTGTGTAAAGGGAGCAAACACGAGGAGGAAGTTTGTACAGGTGAGAAGAGAAGCGAAGTAAAATAGAGGGCGGTAAATAAGGCGACTCCTCTAACCACTGACGTCTCCTACTCGCCCTAACGTGAACGTACGTTCGTGTGACCGGTCCCAACTGGATTTTTCCATACGTACGCCAGCACTTTCGTACGTGCTGGTCTCACACGTGCATACGCCCGACGTAGGAAATACCAAACGATGAAAAGATCGAAAGTAGATCGGCACACAGTTATAATGATCTCCATGCGTAGCTGCGGCTCGAGTTCCCGAGCAAAAATTTCTCCCCTCACGTTCATCGTTTCTCGTTTCAATTTATTTCTTTTTTTTCTTTTTTTTGTTTGCTCTATCTTTACATCCGGTTACACAGATTCAGGTGATTATCCACGGCGGATTGTTAACTCGAGGGTATCTCTCTCACGCGTCTCGAGCGTGGCTCTAGTATTTTCATCGTCCGCTCGCGGCTAACAGCTAATTAAGGAGTTAAACGCGTATAACGTGTACGTGTAATCGATGGCGAGAGACATCTTCGGAAGCTGTTCTGTTATGTACGTGTGCTGATGAGACTGAACGGGAGCATGGGTCGGTCGGTCGGTCGGCACGTCAACCGAGAGCTCAGGGTTTCGAGAGACGGATTCGAGTAAGTCGATACAAGGAACGAAGCGGAAGAAAGGGAGAAGAACGATAACGACGCAACTCGCCCCAACTGACACTCTCGTGTTCCGTTCTCTTTTTCCTGATCAGATTTTACCACGCGACTAAAGGGATCTTATCTCCGGGTGATAAAGAAATTTCGCCGCCCGGACCATCGTACGTGTAAACTCCGTTCTCGCCACGGGGAAAGCAGTGTTGTGACGTTCGTTCTCTCTCGCGAAGCTTTCAAATGCTCGATGGAGTTTTATTTCATATATAATCTATTCCCTTTCTCGTGTTTTTTGCTACCAGCCGCTCGCGCTCGAGGATACTTTTCCCTCTTCACTACCAGTCCGTTTTGTAACTGTAATAATAGAATGATCCTCGGGCGGTACGCGGGTGAACGACGAAGCTGCGTTTAGACTAAGGATTAACGTGTAAAAATCATTAATTCGCGATCGTTTAGTAGAAAAGGAAACGATCATGTTCACATCGAGATTGTATTTTCACAGTGAATGTATAGAATTTAGACAGACAGAATTCTAATGCTTCTTTTCTTCTTACCTTAACGAAATTCATAATGCAACAAACATCTTTTAATTGTTTGTTGGTTATT
>SHCU01001103.1:9511-30372 GCA_004307685.1 Ceratina australensis | reverse complement strand
GAGACTTGTTTGATTCTGATATTTGCTTAGGTTTGACGTTTGGTTAATGTGACAGCATTATTCTGTTTCTATTGTTTCTGTGATTAACTTTTCTGACCGATATGACACATGAATATTTATTCGAAAAAATATACTTCTAAAAATATTAAACGCTGGCCGAAAATAAATATAATATTATACTACTCTGATTTCTTTCTCAGTGAAGGAAATTAACAAACGAAAGACATATAATATATACATACATAATATATACTTAATATAATATATACATATAATATATATATTACACTTTTGTTTGACGATGAGTACATAACTAATTTTCATAAAAAATGTAGCACGCAGCATTAATGCGAATAGAACGCTATTACGGCGTTTCTAGATAGATGCATTTATTGTATGATCGGACTTATTTTCATATTCTACCTGGGAGGAAGTCGAGCCCGGGAATTCACCGTATAGCCCGGCGCTGCAATTACTCTAAGAGCCAGCGCGACAAGGAGTAAGACAAAACGCGGAACGCAGAAAATTGTTGTGCGATCAGCGGAAAATCCGGGTTCACGGTGGCTTCTGCGAATTAATGACCGACACGGGTAGACCATTTTCCAGACAGACCATCGTGACAACTTAGAAATGCACCTAATTCATTTGATACCGAGTCAGTTACTACATAGTAGATAATCATTCCTTAAGACATTTGACATATCTTTAGAAATAAAGATGTTTCAGGTACGAACGTCAGGTGACTCACCTTGTGTACTGCACCGTTGCAAATGGAAGTACCTCTAACTCCTAGCTCATTGTATTCTGGACCAACATGCGCGTACTACCTCCACACAGGTATATTATTGTACATACACCTTACTGGCGACGTATGACGCGGTCTATGGGGAGGAATATGCGTACGCTGGTCCAGGAATCCGATGAGTTAAGTGTACGTACATGGTGCAGATGGGAAACACTCGCGGGCGAAAAGTTTCTGACCGGATGTAATCAGTCAGCGCTTTTGAATTCCGTGTCAGGAACAACCGAGCGGGGCTAACGAGTGTTCGAGCAACGCAATGGGTTGCCAACCTTCACACGCAGTTTACTGAACTCGGCTCCAGGCGGTGAAATTAGCGCTGGAATAATTTAACGCGTTTACGAACGCGTGTCCTCACACTGTCCAATGCAGAAATTAGATTTTGGCAAGAAAAAGTAAGTGCCGGACAGTGGAACCCTTGAACGGCGACACTTGTCACGGATCAATTCTTTTCGACACGCGTATTGAATTTTTCCTCGGTCACGCGAGGAGATGGTGGTAGATAGAACGAAGGCTGGATTTCTTGGTATGTAGCCGATTGATATTATTAGAGAGTAGAACACCTTGTTTATGTACACTTCATACGGTATTTAAGACCGTTAAATAATTACGCTTTTTATGCTTTTTATAATGACAATTTCTTAGAATAGGTAAAGTAAATTTAATTATTTTTTATCAATATTAGAATGTCATACTAAAAGGGTAACTTAAAATACAGGTGGAGATCAGAATGTCACTTACGATAATTATGATAATTACGATTAATTAATAGTAACGTATCAATTGCAATATCTCCGATGCATATTTGATAGTAACATTAATAATAACAATGTCAAATTCATGCGATGAATTTAATTATATGTACTTTCATGAACTAACGTTTCAAAGGTAGTTTATATAGATACTCTGTATTCAATATATGTAGGGAACTAGAGCTTCAGTTAATTTAATATAAACACAATTTTGTCTGTGATTGCCGATTGGTAATAATATTACACATTATATATACGTATAGTCAATCAAACAGGTTGAAAATTAAAAATGCATAAGGTTATTTGCGATGAAAACTGCATTAAGGGAAGATAATTCTTATTCACCCTAAATAATAATAAAATGAATCTTGAATGCAAATGGGTTATGCGCTAACGCTTATTTTGCGAATCAAGGATCCGCGAGAATTGATAGAATAACACCTGACACTGTTCCCGCGTAAATAACAAAAAGAGCATCTACTGTAAGTTTCACGGCAGGATGGGTTTGTCAACGCCCGAATCAATAGCGGGGAATTTCTCCATTCTTTTCCACCATCGACTCTTACTCAAAACGCAACGGACGTCGAATAAACGTGGGACTGGAAACGATTTGACAATGGATTCACTCGAACGAATTACTTCTTCCTGTTCGATGTTATACCAAACACAAAAACTTTATTGCTGCCAAACGCCTTTTCCGAACTATTCACGTTTAACGAGGCTGTAAGTAGCTAATCAATTAATTCTATCCCATAAGTGAAACGAGCTAACTCGATGTCCGGGCGCATCAATTCTCATTAAAAAGTGAAACCAGGAAACTCCCATTTTGCGAGCTACTATAACTCAAAGTTATCCAAGTTTCTCATTCTATGAACTTTCAACTAACATGGAACAAGGCAGCCCGGTCAAAAGATAAGAATACGGGATGAATATAAATATTCCTTCGTATTCTTGCGAAGAGAAACAAGAAACTCACTTCCACCGTAGGCGCTCGTAAACTCAGCTGCATATAATGCCGAGACGCAAATGAATCTTCCTCTGACGCGTCTGAAAAATTTTCGCGTCGACTTTCTGATAAGCTCACATTTCCACTCGCAGCCAAACTTCTAAATCTGTCAATCTTATATTGTTATATCTACACTAGTACGAATTTTCAAATTGAAATTATTCAATTATTTAAAAAATGTGTAAAAGTAATTGTTAAATTACTTGAATGAAACTTACGAGTAACCTATAGACACATCCTTACGTTTGTGTATCTGAGAGGAATGATATTTCGCATGCAACAATCTTGTACCGAAACACTTGGGGAATCTGCGCTATTATCTTATATAAAATTCCCGTCGAAGAAAATCGTTTACAATAAAATTCGTACACCGACGGAAAATATTCCGCGGGAGCCTCGTGTCTCGCTTAAATTCCAGCTACGGCGGCAGTTTTTCCTGCAGGATCGGCATACTCGGTAAAGCGCTTCGGGAAACGCAGCAGCCTCGCAGGCGTAAATGGCGCAGGTGCCTAGGCGTAGGCACGCGGCCCTCTGGCATCGCGCCAGCTTACGAAACAAAGCTCGAACTATGTAAAGCCCGCTAACTTCATCTACGCGGGTTAACCAACCGGGCCGGCGAGGCGAAGGCGAGGCCTGGGAGCATTCGCCCAAACAGACACCTCTCGGCAAACTTCTCGCGTATTTACGGGGGATCGATGACCCGATTCCCCTCGGCCTCTACCCGCCGACAGACGGGGTCCACGGTCTCGGCTAAGGAACGGGCTGGGCGCTAAGGAAAAGTCGAAAGTCTCGTTGATTCGCGACGAGGTTCACCGGGGAGTTCGGTTCCCCAAACAAACCGAGTAACGCGTTACATTTCGCTGGAAAAGCTCATTCGCCGATATTTTAGTTACTTGACGATTACGGACAAATGCAAACGTGTTCCGTTCATCAAGTAAAATACGTCAGATGGAATTAAATCGAAGAGTAAACTCGGAGCAACGAGTTCTTTTTTATCAAACGTTTCAGATATGATTGATAGTCTCGTTTCGTAATTAATCGACGTGATTGCCGAGAGTTCGTGATCAATTTTTCCCCGGATAACCAGGTTGGATGAGTCGATGAAAATTAAATTAACGAAACGGTCAACGTGATATCAACCTGTTTTAAACGGTGACGTATAAAGAACAGGTTGAACATTTACAAAAGCGTAACAAGCTGAAATTTTGCTAAAAGCGATTGCACGTAATTAAAACGTACAACACATTTCATTTTACCTGAATCAAAACTTTAGATTTGCGCTCGCTCACGCTGAAACAAAGGGAAAAATGTTTGCGAGAGCGTTCGGGGGGAGGGGCGGGGATGAGAACACGAAGAATTAAATTAAGCGAAAGGTCAAGTGTCCTTTGCGTCGTAGGGGAGGTAGGGGCAGGACGCAAGTGGCTACATTTTACATAATGGAACGCGTTTGAGAAACGTTGGGTATAAACGGTGCAGCTGCGCTTGGACTGCTTTAGTAGCAGAACTGTGTGTAATTGACACAACGGCTACGCGCGCTTATCATCCGACTCGAGTTAATACCATTAATTCCACCCTCGCAGCCGCGAAATAAAACTGAGAGCGCGTCCCTGCGCGCCGCGATAATTGCGTCGTTCTCTCTTCCTCTTACGCGTGCGGTTAGAATATGTCGTTTCAGAACAGGCATTTGGATCCTGATTCTCATTTACTCGGAACGTCTCTGCAAGTATGATAATGATTATCGTATTAATTCTCCGTTCAACTATTTTAAGAGATAATGTTATCGATCTCTAGAAGGATTAAGTATAAATTTTGAATTCGTTGTATTGTTTCAAGGAATTATTGTATGAATCATATGCTTGTAGAGAGAAATAAATTTTACTCGGACGGAATTGTACACTGTATCGATATCACTTCTCGAGACTTAAGTGTTTCATAGAGCTAACAAGTAAATATCGATGATGACATCGAACCTATAGAAGAGACCAGCCCACACTCATACATTTTCGCGAGCCGCCCTATCGATTACGGGAATCGAACCCGAACGAACTTAATTCCCTTGGTGCCCCAAATAACTTTTAATCGACCCTTTCGATCGGGCTTTGTCGCGCGTCCAGCACAATTAACCAAATAATTGCAGCATGAACAGACGAAATATTTCGTATAAATCGTATTACTTTTACTCTGTTCAATAACAATTAGATCCCATGCTTTGTTACACTTTAACGAGCGAAAATAATTAAATACCTATAAGAGATATTTGTGTTTGGAATAAATGAAGAATAGTTGAAACTGCGCTTTCAGTAGTATAACCGACTGAATGGTCAGACGTATTATCACTCACACTGAAAACTGTGCCGCACATATGCGATATCAACAGATAATTTATCTGCAGACTCGTAATTCAAGAAAGTTCTCATCATCCAGCTGCGAACAGGGGGGGATAATATCAAATTTTCATGCTCGTGATTAATAAGAACTTTCGGTCGGTCACACGAGCGCGTGACTTTTCCGCGGCTCCGATCGGATCGGGATTATATTAAAATCCAACATCGCGAACGTTAGGTCGCGAAAGGGAGAAATGTCGGTAGGTATTGGTGCTCGAGAAAACTAATTTAGATTCGAAAACTGGGAATACGACTACGCATTCTCCCGAGAACTCCACCACCCGTCACGGACTTCGAAATGATTCCATCCTTATTATAAAATCGTGCATCCGGAGTTTCTCTCTACGTTACTCTAACCCGCAGTTTCCACACTAGAAACTGGAATCGTTAATTCCCGAATAAATTAAACGCGGTATAATTAGCGGAACTCTAATTATTTTGTTCTACTCGACGCGCATCTAAGTATGCTTACTTAACTCGCGGATATTCAATGTTGAAAAGTTCGGCGCAATGGTATACGGTTTAAATAAGCTTTAAACTGTTCCTTTCTGGAGCGTTTCGTTAACAACGGAAGCCCTTCAGCGACTAATTTCGCGAAATTAAATTCTCCGCGCTTGAAATTCAGTCGACGTAACTCGATAACCGCGCGAAGAAAGAGGGGGCCCGTTCGCGAGATTGAACTTTGAAAGACGGCCTCTCGTTTTCACTCGGCAACGTTTAACAAACATCCAAGTTGGCCGAGCGGAGGCGAAATGATCAACGGAAACGGCTCCTTCGTTTCACCTCGCGCGGACTTCTTCAACGTTTAACGAATTAACGAACTTCATTGGCACGGAGGGACGACGCATCCGCTAAGCGAGGCTTCCTAATGAATTTATTCTAGATGAAGCGCAAATTCCTTCGCATACTTCGCGCCAAACATATACAGAGTTCACGTAGCATTCATAATCAGCAGCGACTTTCTCCTCTAATTCGGTTTATTATACTACACCGTGTAAATTAAAGAGTATACGTACTATATTAATTATAGAAGAAGTTTTGAGGTATTATGCGAGAATATGTAGAATGGAAGAAAGCTGATGCCCCGGGGAGTGTATTTAAATTAAGACAATTAGACGCAATACGTTATATGAAGCACAGATAAACTAATTAAAAGTGCTTCAGAGTAAAATTATGTAATTAAACGTTAAATCTTCTACAATACGAGAAGCCGTTGCACAGTCTGCATATATATATATTACTTGTGTGGTCAAGCAAAATTTGTAATTCTATAGGATCATAGTTTCAACTCCGTAATGAGATACATTTCCGTTTCCCAAGCGGCATGTGCGCTTTATCTAGCGTCGCGAACACGCTTCGTCATGGAATGTCTACTTGAAACTTCGTCGAAGTCTCTATCTAACGGATTGAGCTTTATCCGCTGTACCGTGTCCTCTTATCTTAAGAGCTTTAATAACGACACATTTTGCCAATGCTGAACCTTATCTGCCGCTCCTCTGACTTTTTAAGTACGACGCTCAGAAAGGAGAGCTTCGAGATGTCCTTATGATTTAACATTTCTGACTTGTTGTGCACTTTCAACAGCATATCACTGTTGCAATTTAAAAGAAGTAAGAAGCAGTTCAATGAAATATTAAAATTGCATCATTCATTAATAGACACTATTCATTCATTCTGGTCAGACATTTAATCTAACAGATTCTATACAATAATATTGCAAATTACGTCAAGTATAATACATCTTTACTTTTAAAAAGTAAAAAAGTATATATTTCTCGTCACGATGGAATGTACCCGTGGAAAGTTTTTATTCGAGTTCGCTTCTGACATAGGACTTAGACTTTTGCTTGCTTAACTCTGCATCATCTCCAGAACAGGAAGACCATTCGTCAAGTTAATCTTGTTTGACAGTTATAATATTCTTGGATGAAGTCTCTTGACCCGGCGCGTCATAGGGACAAGAACAAATTCATATCGCAGCTGGATTGATCGCTTTTTTCTTTTTCGTTTGATCGATGCGTCTGCAAGGAAACCACTTAGAAAACCAAGGCGGTCGCCTGACGTCTCTTTTTTCTAACTTAACAAGGTGACAGTCGTTTGGACGTCCCCTCCGAGTGTCTCTCTTATCAAATCACCTCTCTGTTGTGACACATCGACACCAGTTACTTGTCGAGGGTGTCTAAAAATGTTTTATGAATCGAGGTTAGCGATCGGATCCGATACTAGCCGAATTTTATTGCTCCGAATATTGTCAATAAGTTCGATGAACTCACACTACTAATAATTTAAAATAAGGAAATATATTTTCAATAAATCCACATCTGGACATTCCTCTGCATAACAAGATAATTATTTCCATCGTTTATAAATGAAAATAAAAATCTATTTCCTGTACGATCAGAACGGTAAATACGTTCGATATAGCACGTGACATATATCTCAGGTCTTGTTTTAGCACTTTTAGCCGAGCACCACTTATCTCTACTTGCCGTTCCACCGGATGTTTTGTTCCATCGGATCTATTTCACTATCCCACGATCAATAGGCGGGCGATCTCTTATCTCGGAAATAGGGGACACTTTTAAGTGGATCTTGAACGTAAACAGCCTTGTACAAGGGCAGGGCGGTAAGCGAGGAGGACGGGGATCGCTCGTGAACGCTGGGTGTCGAAAGTTGAGAGCGATCGTCGACGGAAACCGGAAAGTTTTCCGGCAATTTGCCGCAGCTGTTCGGCGGCATCGGTTTCGAATCGACTGGCAAAGCGTGTCAGGGCACGTGGACAAAATACATCGGGAAGTTCCGGAAGCCGGATGAGGTGAAAACTTGCAGTGTCGGCGGCGGGTCGAAAGTTGCCCCGCGAATTAGCTGAGAGTCGAGACGCCAAGTCCGGCAGAAAAAAAGCGTCGAGATTCGAAAAATATTAACGTTGCCTACCGCTTGCCGGCACGCGGTCAGCGCCCGCTGACCCCGCGACGACGACGAGAATGAAAAATTCATTTCCGCCGTTTTCACGCCACTTAACCCGCTACCCGGAAATGAATTCGGCCGGTCTTGTCGAGTGCGCGAGCTGCTGCGATTTTTTTTCACGATGTATTATTCTTTTGCCTCGCGAAGGGTCTTGAGATTTTTTAAAGCCGAAATGAGAAAAAAATGGGGAAGCAAAAATAAATAAAAAGTTAGGAACGGACTGTTTCACTCGTTACTCGTTTACTCATTTTATCGATTCGATCACGCGCTATCGTTATTTAATGTCTTTTCGGTTATACGGTGCTTTTCGGTTACCGTTAACGGCTTCTTCTTGCCGCGTTCGCCTAAAAGCCCGCGAAAACGGGCTATGACACAATCCATTAAGACTTTACCGCGTAGCTTCGCTCCGGGGCGAAATTTTGAACTCTCATCGCGACTACTTGTACTTGAAAGTGCAAACCGAGGTATTTCCCACGACATGCATAGCTTCTATAAGAAAACCCATTTTCCTCCTATGTTCCGTTTCTCGGCAAACTTTGATCAGTTCATACAATCATATTTAATAATTTACTGTGATGATTCATAAAAATAATCTGATTTATGTTGCTTATTGCGGTATATTCCAGAATATTTCTCTTACAATTAAATCGTGTCTGATTTTAAAACAACAATATATCAAGTTTTTAACAGAAAAAGTCTCAGTCAGTTTACGTTTTAAAAAATTGTTAGGATATAGAATCATAATATAAATTAATAAAACGCGCGTCATTAAGGAAAAAATATATTTACAAACAAAACACTTGAAACCGTGTTACAAAACTGATAATAATGGACCGAATTCGTACACAGGAAACATATTTCCGTGTTTTATCATTAATGCATTTATCGATAGCGCGTTAGAGCCTGACAGCACGCTGTTGTGGAAAACAATGCAACGAGTTTTATTATTTTACCCATAACACACAAACCTATCGAACGCGGTTTCACCGAAATAAACTGCAGGTATATTTTTCGCATAAATAACTCGTTCGTTTTCTTGGATGTATTGTTCGCTCCGACTGCGGTTATTTAATATTCTGTTTACAATGAATTAATGTGTTGATCTGGCAATTCGTAAACAACGGTTTTATAAAGAATAATATTATCTTACTGATCGCTCTATTGATTTTATTCTTCTTAAATTCTCTGCTCACATAAAAACTTAATAAATGGTCTCTTTTTTCCATTAATAAATTTTGAACTCAACTGCAACTTTTGAGTTTTAGTTTATACACTGGAAAACATTAATTGTCTCTATCTCGCCTGGTCGTTACCGATGAAGATACATTATTGGGATCTATCGCGGTACGATTCCATGCGGTTCCCAACGAATTTCAACGAGCATAAAGTTTAGAAGCATTCGCCGAAGGCGCGACGGCGAAGTTGAATGATTTAACTCGAGCGGAAAAGGAAGTGAGCAAAAAAGAGAGCCGATTGAAAAGCGGAACGGCCAAGAGGAGATGGAAGGCGAAACCAGAAAGAGAGAGAACGTATAGCCGGCGCGAAAAATGGAGATCGTGGAAACCTTTTCAAGAAGACAAGAAGGACGTCGCGTAAAACATAAGTTTTGTGAGAAGAAACCCCCGAGTGATGGTAAACTTTCAAACGGACATCTTTTTCTGCCATCGGGGACGATCGTAAAATACTGTTTCTTCTCGGTTTTTCGGCCGACCGAAAGTATATCGTATGGTAATCGATTCAGAAACCATCGAAACCAACAATTTCGCGGTACAGTTTAATAGTTTCTTACCTAATTCATTCTAATTGATACTGCTTTTCGGACTCACCTGAAACAAAAATAAAAACATTATTTAATATATTAATGTCTTTAATTTATTCACGTGAATTTCTGCTGTTAGCAAATTTCTAATTTTATGTCAGTGAAAAAATGCTTTTAATTTTATATCTAATTTTCAATATGTTCCAATGAAACTCTATGTGCACATTTAAGTCGAAGCCACGTAAGTCACGTAAAGTGATTACTTCCGGAATGGACGTTACAATCAGAGGAAAAAATATTGGGAGTTCGCGCGTGAACGCCGGGTGAACGTGTTGCTCCGAACTTGCCCACCGGTCTGTCGGACATCCTTAAGTTTAGCTCTGTAAAATACTCGTGAGAGCAGTTAACGTTTACGACGGCAATGGCTTTTAACAGGTCACCGAGGATACAACCGACGGTTTACGAGTGCGACCGTGTCACTTTGTTTTTCAATTGCGCCAGCTGCTATACCTGCAATTTTAATGTAATTGGACGTGCAAAATGACATGGTTCAAAATGAAGAGAGTATTTCTTTATTTTGAAACGTAACAGGATTATAGTCGAATTCTACGCCGAGTTAGTATTCCGCCGTGAAATCTAGTCGACGGGCATATTCTACTAATTACACAGCACCTGATTACCAACCGCAATGCAGTTAACTAGTCCGATAATTAGATAAACAGCCGATCAGATAAATCCCGGCTGACCCACTTTCTCTGTTACTTAGCGTAATGTCTGATCACTATCGGAATTACTCTACCAGTGAACCGTCTGACCACTCGTGAGCCTATTCTACTTACCCTTACTGTTTCAATATTTGCAAGGTTACTCTACTGACTAACTGGTCACTGATCATCGTGTTTCACAGAGCGCACTGCTTTCTCCTATTTTATTATTATGAACGTAAATATCTTATCATATTTTATTATTAGGAATATAGTTAACTTCATCATCTTTAACCCCTTAACTTACAAATAAAACGAAGTTTGTACGAATTTTACATAAAATGAATGACGTCTCCCAGACGTCTTTGTTACCCAAGGTAAGGGGTTAATTTGACTAATAATACTGAATGATTAGACGAAACAGGGTAGATGTTTCTCAGTTAGAAAATATCACTTCAAAACCAAATTATGTTTTCATTCCTGCTTAACTTCAAGATTGACGATCGGATTGAAAATATGCTCAAATATTCTCCTCACATAGTAGTACATTTACCAAAGATTTCAGAATTTTCTGTACATTGGATCCGAAGAAAAAATGAGTTTTCACAAATTGTAAAAATGTGAAGGGGTAGAGAATTTTTCAGTGTTCGATTCGTGCGGCAGGCAAACAGAATTTCATCTTAAAGGGGTATAATTACCAAATTAAGTCATTCGAATTCCATTCGTACCGAGATATTATCAGTTAAACTACAACCGTAACCGTGGTAAAAGGAACAAATTAATCCTGGTTCGACTCTCACGGGAGGCACGCGTAGCGGGGGCATTCGAGGTCATTTTCCGCGAGCATAGAGTTTCCTCTGGATGCCGCGGCTCGCGCAATAACAACTTCGCTTAGGGGCCTATAACGCGGCCATAAACTTTCACGAGCGCATGCGGAACGAAGATGGATGCGTGGCGCCGGGCCACGGTTATCACGGGACCGCGTAACAAGGTTCCGTATGCGACCGACGAATAGAATTAGAGCAACTTCCCGTTCGAAATTGTTCAAAGTTATCGAGCCTCGACGTGATGCGTTCTCCTTTGGTGTATATGCCCAAGATAATTCAAGAACTTCGCCGTCTTAAAAGGAAAGTTCATCTTTAAATCGTAACTAAAACTGAATAAGTTTTTACGGAATACGAAATAATAAGTATCGTGTACAATAATTTGTCAAAATATACCGTGTACGATTCTAATTTTAAAAGTACTTTCATGACTTGAGACCCTGGAAATTTCTATTGCATATTATGACACAGCAGCAGGGATATCAGGAACTTGCATGCAACGAAGAAATGGAATGGTACAAGAGAAACCTGCGAGTTCACCGGGCAACTTCCGAAGAGAAGATAGTCACCTGAATCGGTAGCCTCATGTAATTCTCCTGGCGAACAAACTTCTGGCGATCAACATGTAAAGTGGGAATCAGCGAGCAACAGCGGAATATAGATACTAAGAATTAAGGTAGATATAATTCTAGCGATGCGAGCATGCCAGTAACTGTAAGCCCCGGGATTTCAGTTGCTGACCCCGATGCGGAAGACGAGGAATCCATCGACTTCCGGCGACTCGATTCCGCATCAATCAGATAAATGGATAGACTTCATGGGACGAAGAGACATTCAAATTATATGTTCGTATGAAACATCAGAATATAGAATTTAAAAATCAAGTCTTCATAAAATTATGATGACATTTGAATATGAAAATATTGCGCAGAGCGGACGAAATAAATTCATTGGTAACAAGAACAAATGAACGCGCGAGACTGTAGGATCTATAAATGGATTCTCGTTAGAGGAGTACCTAATAGGCAATACATTTTTTAATCTTATATTTTGTACTGTTTATGTTTGAGGAAAATGCTGGCTGTGTAAATGAAATTTTTCCAGGGGAAAGTCTAATGAAAGAGTTGTATGATCTATGAGAAAGCGTAACAAGAGAAATATATTCATCGCAGTAAATGAAATTGTACGCAAGACTAAGGGCCGCGCGAGGGATAATTAAAATTCAACGGCACCGTGTAGCGGACATTTATCGCGAGTTACAGCGAATAAACTCTATCCAATTAGCGGGAAAACTGATGGCTCCGTTGAAATTAATACCGCTCTCTCCGTGGGAATTGCAAATCTCAACTTGACACGTTGATTAAGTAACATTCGAATGGTAATGGAACACCTTCGATTAGCCAAGCCCTTGATTTAATCGCTTCGTAACTTCCTAATTGATCACGCGGAACATATGCATATACAGTTATGCTAAATTGATTTTCATCGCGCACGGGTACGAACTTATACCCGTCTGTGGAATTCTCATCATGCTTGAAAGTCAGACACGGTTGCCCGTCGTAATATAATTATCAGCAAGTATTCTACAGTGAAGACGATCGAGCAATTAACGAATCGCAGTCTCCGTACGAGATAACTCGATTTCATTCAAGCGTCTTAGAATGCAGAGCTGTACGACAAAGATCTCCATCTTCTTTTCTGATATTCTACTGAATTAAATACAGCATCATTAATCAATATGAGATACTTGAAATATAATTTTGTTAGAGTTGGTTTGCTACGAAATTCTCTACTATCTATTCGAAGGGTGTAAACTTAAATACACAATCGTTTAGATTCAACAAATCCTATCTAGGAACCGCGGTAAAGCTGTTACTGTAATCGGATGTGTCTGACCAGTAACGGGACTATTCCACTAGCCTAACTTTAAACCATACCTCAGCCTCAACCTATCCTATTAACTTAACTCTCTAACTCTCAAAACCGCATTAATCCTCTACCTTAAAATATAATTCCAGCAAATATCTGCCTACCTTACATCATTGAACATAGATACATTTTTATTAAAACAATTTCAATAATATTGCCTATCAGGTTTGTACATTTGTTTCTGCGATTTGCATTTTAAAATACTTGATATACTTATACATTGCAGGAACATCTTCGATGAAAACTAAATTTCACATAGACCGACCTAATATATGATAAGACTGATTACTAACTCGAGCATGTAGTTCTTAGAATAGAGAGTTATAATTTCTCGCGTAAAGTTACATCATGATACTCGAGTTTCACGTATATTTGCGTAAAGCGTTACGAGGACATTACGTCGAACAAAGTTCTCACGACAACAGAAAGCGAATTAATACGTCGTTCCATGTAAGCGTGAATGGAATAACGTAGTTGGATTTCGCGTGTCGATTTCACAGTCGCGGGCAACGTAAAATCAGTCGATGCCGTTCGCTTTGTCATCACTGCAGATTTATTTGCGGACGAATAAATTATAGCGCAGACTAGGGAATATAGTTTCAGTTAATGGATACGCTCCGTTTGCGTGACAAATGTGTCCATTGCACGGTGGTTACTGGTACCGCGGTTTTGTCCCGTAATTACATTTTTATGAAAATAGTGAAAAATCAAATTCATAATATCTGTGCATTTAACTTTTTTTATAGTATGAAAGCAGTGTACCAGAGACAACAAAATCAGCCAGTAAAACACTGCAAAGTTCAGTGACATCAAGTGCACATCGCGAAAGATACAACGAAACTGGAATCATTATCGTGACGACATTAAGACGCAAACAACGTCTAAGAATATTAGGATTAATGGGCAGTAAATCACCAGAGTTACGTATAGAAGCGTGCATTCATCTTCGTTCGCGGTTGGTGTCGCGCGTTTCATTATAGTTTCGCGTGTCCTCCGTTCGCCAATAAAACGATTTTCCTTTTCCCCGAGGTCGAATTACGGTACGATCCTTGAGGAAAGACAGACGAAAACCACCACATATATAGTACCAGTTTTCGTAACTATCAATCCTTACAACCTTGTTATAATATAATACGAACTACGTTGTTTTACATGAAATACATTTTTTTCGCGTGAAATACACATGCATCATGTGTCACAATAAAAAAAATTTGTCAACTGCTTTCACACGGTCATAAATAATATTATTATTATTATGAATGTATTAGTAGGTTGATGCAGGTGGAATGTCGGCATCAAACGTGGCAGATATACGAAGCTTGCGACGTTTCATACGCACGAACCTCATAGAATTCGCAGTAACTTTGACAGAGGAATTCCAGCCATTCGTTTCCCGGTTTCACTTGTTTCCTTCTCACAGTTTTTTGATTCCAGTCGTTTTTCAGTTTCGTACAGCAACGAGGACCGATAACGAGCGAAAATAAAAAATGATAACGGGGCGACGCCGTGGCGGCAGTTTGCTCCTTTGTCGTTTCTCTCCCACGTCAGCTCACGGACAAAGGGGTAATTCCAAGGATGCGAGATGGAAGAAGGGAACGCGGAATCGTTCCTCAGAGAGAAACCTCTTGAATAGGATTTTGATTTCGGATTCCCGGCGGCCGACGTGCCGGAAATTTTCCACGATTTTAAATGCTGCGATCGTTCCGTTCTACGATTGTCGCCTCCCGTGCACACTCTCGTATGGTAGTCAGGTGTAGAAACGTCGTTCTTCTTAGCAAGCTTTTGTTATGCTCGTAATCTTGATAGGAAACAGATTTATAGCTTCGCAAGATATAAAACTGCCCTTCACTTTTTTAAATCACCTATCCTCGATGAAACATTCAGACTTCCAAAGTCTGATTTTCTTAAAAAATCATTTGAATATATAGCTTTCTATCTTTTCTGCATAGGGCTCTCATTCGCTTTTTAAGAAATTGGCAAGGATATAAACTACTCCCAATGTTCTATCTCTATAGCTCACGTCTCCGAAGTTCGGATAGCGATTTCTATCCCAGCTTGTTCACTTAGAAAGTATGCCAACCAAAGCGTTAAACCGCGAGATTACGCCGTCTGCAGCTTCCGTGAACGTAAGGGACGTCGGAAGGCCGCGCGTTCACTCGCACACTAAATCTGAGGAGAGTCATTTCACGACGTAGTGGACATAAACTGGCAGCTATAGTTATGAGTCTCTTTGATCACCTAAAGGGTCATCACTTTTTATCTCATCTGTCGATATCTCTTCAAAATGAAAAGTATTTTTAATCTAGTGTAAACCGACATTAATATTGAAAGGAAGTATTGGATGATTGGAAAAGAGATATTTCAATGGAACATTATCACACACACGGTTATCCGGATTCCTCTATTATGGCTTTTCACATATCTTCCTATCCCTCCCAATTTTTTACTCTAGTTTACTTGGAGCCCATTTAAATTTTAAACGCTCTTAATCTTTTATGCATGAGCCGAGGACGCTCTTAAAATAAACACGCCCCAGCGCTAGACAGTCGCTAACGTGTGATTCCGCTCGCTCTTCATCTGGCACCATGGCGACGTTCATTATTATATCGAATAAATGAACTCTGAACTATAATTTCTATCTTGGCTAAACTCCTTGTTTAGAACCATATCCCGTTTTAAAGTTCTTGACTTTCTTTGGTCATAATTTTATCTCGTGTTCGCACATAATTTATTTTACTGATCCTCTTACCCGAGAAGGCACGCGAAGAAATGATTTCTTGTATTTGCTACCGAATCATTTCGTAGCCTCGCTAATTAAATATCCTGATTATTAGTTCTCCTTTGAGGCTTTCCGGTCGGTGCGGGTAATAGAACATCGTTCGACGATCGGATTTCCCGGGACGCGATAAGGGCAACGATGAGGAAGAGAATTCAGCGGACGATCACGATTTCACGAAAGGTTCCTGGCGAAAACCGTGATCTCGTCGAAATCTAGAACGAAGTACACGCCACAATTACTCCTATCCATCGGTAAAACGATTCGTCTTGCTGCCTAACCTCATTTTCTTTTGCACTTTTTGTCCTTTGCATTCCTGAACGTACACAGTGTGTCCCAGAAGTACTTTAAATCTTCTTCAATTTTTATTTCTAAACGATTTCCATACAATATGTATTTTTAATGAAAAATTACTTCAAAAATCTTATCACAGTTCACCATTTCTTACTTTAAATTGATATCAGCAATAAAATTAGTCTCCGTCTTTTCCATGCTCCCTTATATATGGTGCTAACTCCGAGAATCTGGATCTGATCGTTCGCCCCTTAAAACTCGCAGACAAACCGTGCAACCATCAATCCATCTCAATTTCTCAACCCCGCGGCAGCGTACCCGCAGGTACATTTTCTAACCCGCACGACTCGCTGCGAAACAGATTCCTTGTTCTTTCCCTAGTTGGCTGGAAGGAAAAGTCGAGAAAAAAGAGGGAGAAAGAGGGAGGATGAAAATCGTTCGTCGACCTACCCAGGGAATGAAATAGGAAACGAGATCCTCTCTCGACGTGAACGCCGAAGTGGGAGAAGTGAGAAGGAGAAGATGCGAGTGGTTCCTGACGTTTTCAATAACGCACCGATGGATTTTCTCCGTTCTCGTACGAAACCCATTAGCTCTTACTTTTAGCGCGGTTTCACTTGGAACTACCGGGTTCATTGATTACGCAATGACATCGCGAGTTCTAGTATGGTTTCGCGAGATCCTATGCAAAAGTCTGGAAACTTAAAGTTTAAAATGAATCATGTAATCTAGCTAGGTCCACAAATATCGTCTATAATTGAAATCTATAATCTATATGTCAGGGGATAAACGTAATATTCAATGTTATAAATAAGACAGCGAACGTTGAAAGCGAGTCACGATAATTAGATGACCATGGAACAATATAAATCTATGCACCGACTTGGCGCATGCCTTGCACCGAAAATTAATCCGGTGCAAAATATTTCGTGTTTGCTTAAAAAATAACTCAGAATGAGGGCGTAATTCTTGTATTCTCTCGTAAGAGCAAAGACTGTTCTCGCAGAGAGTTCGTACGAGACTGACGTCCTTTTTCCATAAGATCTACAAGTATTAATTCTTATCACTGTGAAGGGTGTATCGGTAGGGATATTCTTAGAATTAAGACAGGCCTGTCGCGCATATCGCTATGTTTAAACTACGTGATATAAGGGCGCGCAACGGAACAAATTCTCGAGTTTACTCTTACTAAGTATCATGTCTTAATTTTCGAATAAACACGTCTTCAGTTCCAGAGTTAAAATATTGGAGATAATTTTCCTTCTCATGAAAGTAACCCGAGTGTGGGTTTTCGACACACATGAGCGTATTCAATCTATAATCTGATTATAAGTAATTTTCTATATGAAGATGCATCAGTCATAAGAATGTAGAGTAATTTAAACCTGCTGAACTTTACAGCATCGGTTTGCAAAGACGTCGCATTCCACATTCTGAATCAGAGCCGAAAGCGTCGCTGGCAGCTCGGAGTTAGCCTCGAGGCCGGGCAGAACTTTACGCTTCGTTGGCGGATATTAAAATCTCAGCCGATAGAGAAGTTCCGGTCAGGATCGTCGGTTTTCGGTAACCCGTCGAGTGTTTGGGAAACGAAAGGAGTATCGGATGATTGAAGTGCTCTTGCCGGTGAAAGCTCGTATAAATTTATAATTGACAATGCAAACAGCCTCGAGGGCGAGTTTCGAGATAACTGAAGAAAATTTCAACTATTTCCGAAGGTTCTCTGCTATATCATATTTTTGGGGAATTAAAGGGCCACAGAATATGGTTACAAGATTACAGGCATTTTCTTAACAGTGAAATATATCGCAAGGAATGAAATATTATTTCATCAAATTTACGTTAGAACGTGTGATAGTAATGACACAACGAATATTCTGAACTGAATAAAAAACATTTTTCTTGTGTATTAGGTGTTTAATAGAATTTACCGATACAAGCCATATGAATGGATCCAATGAATCCGAAGAAAATTTGCTATTTATTTATTCCCTTTTACTCGTTCCAGACAATTCGTGGGCAGAGCTGCTAAACAGTGTCCGTACGTTCAGTAAGAAAACTTACTATTTAGGATCCATAATTCATTCATACACGGCTATAGTCCCTTGTGGGAATCGCTCCCCAAGCGATTCGGAGGGATCATTATGTACAACGATAATAACACGATCGAGGGAGTGTATAAAAGTGAGGGAAAGCCGTTTAAGGTAGTCGTAATCCCCGAAAACGGCAATGAGGGGGCGGTCGACCCTTCAGCAGTTTCGCCGCGCGGCGTCGGCGGATACCAAAGACTCTCCTCCCGGCTTCGGTTTCCTCCAGAAAATGCTCGATTTCCGGGGGAACGTCCCGGATGTATGGCACACTTTGCCCGAGCAAATCGAGAGACGGTGGCTGCGACAGCAGCTTCGACCAAATTTTTCTTCGAATGTGTCGCGCCGTGAAATCGAGCCGGTGTGTCGGGGTATCTCATAAATTATTTACCGATTTGCCCGGTGAAACGGGATGAACCTTGCGCGGGGTAGTGTCACGCTGGTAGGAACACTGGTTGGACGAAAACTGCCTGGGACTAACGGGGAATGAGGGAAGGTTTTGCGGTCGGTCGGGCGGGAAGAAAACCCTGGAGAACGATTCCGCGAGAGGGTAAGAGGTGTTCCGGCGGTTGTTTTTACGAAATTGTATTGTGCTGGGCTCGCCAAACGTGAGGTGCTTTAAAGTAATTGAATTGAGGATAGTTGTACGAAAATATTGGAAATTGGCCTCGTAGTAAAAAAAAGAGCTCTCGCTTCGATTCGAAAACAAGCAAAATTATTTCTGCTCGAGGCAAAAATTTTTAATCAAATACAAATATAATATTAGAACGATATGAAAACGAGAAAAAATAAAACGTTTTTACATGCTTGATTAACGAATGTATCAAATTAGATATTGGAAAAACACGTCAAATATTCCTTGCCATTAGGATGAGGGATATAAAATGTAATCTTGGCCAATAATTTTTTGTTCTCTTATCAAATGATATTCTGGATCCAATTGAAAATTTTAGAATAATGACACATCAATTGAAGGAGCCTCGTTTTTATATGCGTCAACCAATAATTTCAGTTTGCCATTTAATGAAACAACAGGAATGCAGCGATGACAAGGGGAAAGAGTAAAAACGCATCGATGTCTCGTATTACGTAGCGAGGATGAAATCGTTGTCTAACGCGGGACGTCTCCGTGCCGTCTGTAACTGAGAAAGATATCATTCCTTGATCTAACCCGAGTTTCTTCTCTTTGGAACGGAGCCTCGCCGATGCACTTCTCGTTGGGAACGAGCCGCGCGTATACGTCTCCGTTTTCTGATCGTTCTGTTCGTTACGTATCGTTCTTCGAGGATCGAATATCCTGCGCGCGGCCGGAAAAAGAAACAACGCGGCGTTGATATCGTGTTCCACGGAAAAGTGCTGCTGGCCTTTCTCCAACGCCTCCGCCTTTCCAACCTCTCCACCGGCCGTCACACGCTTACACGGCCTTTCCCAGCCGTTTGCTTGTCAGTTAAGCTTCTCTTCAGAAGAACGACACGATTGCTATGTTTACCGTCCCGGCGAACACGATGAAGCCGGTGTGTTAACGTCTTTTGTTAAGGGAAAGACCAGTGACCGAGTACGCGATTGTTTGGTCGCTTTGAGAACTGTTTGCGACTGCGGAAAGTGGTCCGTTTGTCGGCTTAAAGACTAGCCTCTGAATCGTTAACATTTTAAACATCTTACAATTTGATTTATCTCCTCTTCGTTATACCATTTAATAATATTATACTTTGAGAGAATTTTCTTGAATTAACTGACTGTGTTTCGTTAGTAATTCCTTTATGAAAGAAATAAATTGTGGTGAAACAAAGCTGGTTCTTAAACGGCTATAAAATTTAAGCCGAGTCATTAAGAGCAATGTTCATGACCAATTTCGTTCCGTCACGGCGACTCTTTCAAGCGATCATCTTCGCAAAAGCTCGTTCGGGGAAACATGCTCGAGTCTTAAAGCGGTGCCATCAGCCTACTCGCGTATCCCGTGCAATAATTATTAGAACCATCCAACTGAATACGCGCGCTCGCGTCTACCCGCCGTTTGATGTCGCGTAAAACCGACGTCGCGTCGCCTAGATGAACGACACGGTGCACACACGGCTATGTTTTCACGAGGAAACGAGGATGCTAATTAGTCGCGCAACGCGGTGAATGTATTATGGCAAACGCGTACGTGACGCGGTTCTCCGTTTGCTCGTTTTTCTCCGGATCTGAGCCTCTGTTTAATTTAAACGTACGAAGTCCTATTTCCGTAAGCACAAGCCGCACGTCTCAAACAGTGAAACGTAATCATCATTCACTCGCCTCGTGAGTCGATTAACTGCAGAAAATGAACAACTCCAGTAAACAATTTTAACCCAGAAATTCACGGATTAGTACACAGAGCATTTCGACTGTGTGATATATCTCTTTATAAAAAGGAAGTGCTCGTGCTCAATCGCGGTAACTAATACGAAACATTGAACTATACGCTTCTCCATTTTCAGGGGAACGTATATTGATCATCTTTACGACGTAACTTTGCCAGCATTCGACTTTTCAGAAGTATCATTGAACCAGCATAGCCAAGATTGTTCTATGTTTAATCAACATACAACTTTGGGTAAACTT
>SHCU01001100.1:9959-21148 GCA_004307685.1 Ceratina australensis | reverse complement strand
AGGAACGGTGAAAGCGAATGGCTCGCGTAGCGGACAACGCGGATAGACGCAACGATTAACGACGGCGAGGGACACGCGTGCAAGTGGATACGTATGTCGTGATCTATTAATATGCAGTCAAGCTCGACGTTAGACGGTGCTTAGTCGCTTGTCACGCGTATTATTACGGGCCAGCACAACCCCTTAACGTGTTGTCAACTCGACTCAACGACCGCTCGCTCTCCATTCCTTCGTTGCCGGACGATGTCGACGAAACGGCAAAACTGTTTCACGCAGCTGTCGTCGGCTAATGATTCCGACGTATCGTCTAATTTACGTATAGATTCTCGCTGTCATTTATACGTACGAGCGTTCACAGATGAAAAATCGTTTTTATATATTCCCCGGCGATACCCGCGGTAATAATTGATCGTTCGTTGCAGAGGCATCCGACGTAAAATATTCATACACGCTCGCAGGGGAATCGCCGATAAAAATGAACGCGCGCGAAGTAAATCAATCTCGTCGAGAAGTTATGACGGCACGCGTTTTCCAACTTTCCCGATTCGTCGCGCCAAGCCTCGGACGTCCAAGTGAAGATTAGAAGACGCGGACACGAAATACGTATACGGACTCGCTGTGGACGAAAAATATTAGCGCTCGGCCGGACGCGGACGGGCGAACTCGATGCCCGAGCGTGTCTTGAATAAAAATTTTATAACTCCTCGAAATTTATGGCACGATAAAACGAATCTTCCAAGTAAAACCTCTACCTGGGTCTCATGAGAAATTTTAGTGGCCCGTGATATTTAAATGTAAATTCAATATTGTATCTAACGCAGAATGCAGTTGGTCACGTTAGATCGGCGACGCTTCGTTTAACTCGTTGATCCGGACATAATTAACGATTCGTCGAGATTGATATCAGTTTTGAAAAGAAAGCTGTTAGTTATATACTGTCATTGATTCATAAAGAGAATTACTATCGGCATGCACGCGGCCGATTTATGATCCAGGTTGATAAAGTTAGAAACGTTTGCAAATTAGATTACTTATCAGCTAGTTGAAACTGTGGCGCCGGTCTACGTGTGAAATTGACGACGACCAGTTATCACACAATTTGCAAGCTGATTTATCGATTCGTACAACTGATAAACTTTTATGCCTCAGATTACGCGGTTTCATAATTTTCAACTGTAGGTAACAGTCTTGTAAGATTTGAGCAAGTGGGACAAGTTCTATTAAATTCACGCTACAACTTGAAATCAGACTTCTCAGGTTTAATCGACATCTCTATTTTATTTGATCAACATAAATTGTACGGATTTATATTTCGCACGGTGTAATTGTTTAAAAAGTGAGAAGGTTCGTTTTCAAAATCGAGACACGTATTGGTTAGGGGAGGGTCATCGTGATCAGAGATCGCTCAATTAGCGAGAAGAAGTTCTCGGTCGCTTGGCGTTTACAAGTTTTTTCCTGTCGGACCCGCGATTTCGATACCTCGATTCGATTTAATCGCGATCGAACCCCGCGTACGTTCGCCCCGATTTGAATTCAATCGAAACAATAACTTCGATCCGCGAGGGAAGCAGACGATCAAACGATTACCAGAGACCTGTTCATGTTCACCGTATTCCCTCGCTCTTAGAATATTTCATATCAACTTACATATTAAATATTCAGTTTCTTATTCGTTCATTCTCTAAAAAATGTTAGTTAAAAGTATACTTGATGTTAGATAAATCTTGAATTCTACGGATATTAGAAATTGCATATGATCGAACCGTCGCGAGAATTTGCCGTTTAGGAACGGCGGCCGTCCGCGAAAAAAAGCTGGAAGGATGCACGCCGCTTCGAAGGATTAATCGAGAAACACGGACTTCCGGACGTTCGCCAATTTGTATCCCCGTGGCCCGACGATATCTCTGTTTATCGTTTAATTGAGGAACGCATAAACCGACCGGTTGCCGGCGAAAATAAATAGCCGACAGCGTTGCTTAACTCGAAGCGGTCGACGCGTCCGATCGACTAGAATCGAACGCACGCCGGGTAAATCAAATCATCATTCCCAGGTGTAGCCTGGAAATCACTTAACTCAATCGACGGGAAAGTGAGGATGAAAATGACGAACTGCTTGAACTACGAGAAGAACGTCGTACGATAAGTGCATGTAAAATTTTATAAATCACTTATACTGTTCAATTATATTGAAAAACCTTATGGACTTGTATACTGAATGGAGACAATGTTAAGCACGAAGCGTCTGATTTTAATTATTTATTGAGATAGCGATAAGGTGGGGACGTGATTTTTGACATCACTAAATGGTGTGAAATAGATAACGTTTTTCGTGGAAATTCGATAATTCATTGTGCACTATGATCGCTGATACAGCTTATCGGTCCAGTTTCGACGGGCAAACTAATAATCGTCAAATATTTGCGGAAACTTTGCTCGAATGTCAATGCTTACATTTTTTCGCGTGACTCATTTTCTTTTCCGATCCACTCGTCGATTGTACGCTTCTACGAAATCGTCGAATTACTTATTATGAAACGAATATTTTTGTGGGAAAAAATAAAATCGATTTACAACGTTCCGCGCAGACCTCGCGAATTTTCGCAACTTTATGCTCGAAAAATTGCACCGTTTACTTTAGCCGGTTGCCACGGTTTCGTAGGAATTTATTATCGAGCGTAAATTTCGCGTTCTAACAATGGCCGTAGGGGTTTATAACAACGGAGACAGACGCGAGATCTTTAGTATAGGCCGCCTCTTTGAAAATGTCACATTCGCTCGTTCGAAAAGAATCGAATCGTTGTTTTAACACTTGTAAACCTATTTTATTTCGTGAAATAGTTGTTTTCCAGTCGCGTTACGTTGCACTTTAGAGCCTGATTATTCATAGCCGGCGAGATCCGATATTTTAAAAGAATTATTCCTCGATGCAGGTATTTTCAATTCACGTTTATTTACTTTACCGATAAACGATTGCCCGCTGCCAAATTATTTTTAGTTCACGCTCAAACTAAAGAGTACAGAGTCAGTGAGATCTGATTTACCGCAATTAGGTTTCTTACGGTACCCTTCAATCAATATTATAAGCGATATCGTTCGTTTACCGAATTGTTTTATAAGCTACCACCTACTTCTTAGCCTCTATAATTAAATCCATACGATTCTATCTGCGGATCAATTTTTACCGCGTTTGCAGGGGACAGGAAATCTTAAAATAGAAAACTAATGGGTCCTGAGCATTCAAATACCCATTCGCCACGATTTTATTTCTAATGCAGTCACGATTCGCGAGGGGAAAAAAAAAGTTGATTATCGATCGCCGGGCAGAGTTTGGCACCGCGAACTAATACCGGAACTTGGGCCCGGGACAAAAAACGCGTACGGGTATCCGAGCCGAAGGCTATCACACCGCGCCATTCACCGGCGCGCTTCTTATCTGCGTTTCTTTCCGCGCTGCGTGCCGTGGGAGATTCACGAGGGTTCCGTGAAATTTCACGCGGACAATTCCCCTTTTTACTCGGGGCCGTCTCCCGCGCGGAGTTTCGCACAGAATTCGATCTCTCAAAGGAATTTCGCCGCTCCTCCTCGGGCTCGCGTCCGAGTAATCAATTAGCCGGTCGAACTTTATGGAAAAAGATTCCTCGGCAAACTTCGCTCGCCGGGTTCATTATACTCCGCGGAGTTTTGCGAACCGGCTCCCATTGTTATTTCGTCGATTTCGCGGCTCGGCATAAACGGTCTCGTTAGCCGTCTCATTTTTACGACAAATATGGATAGTTTGAGGAATCCAGGCCGAGAGTGTACGGAGCTCGCGTGAAAACAGTGTGAACGCGGTCTTCAAGGAACGAGAGCCAGTAATTCCTTGTGGTATCCTTTAGATTTTACAGAATTTCTGCTCGCCGGACAGCATGATTTATCATTCGTATCATTTATATCTCATTTATATCATTACATCATTTATCGTTCGTTGTATTTCTAGTTTCGATTAAATAAATCGAGTTCGCTCGGGCTACCCGATGGACCGTTATTAACCGTTTGAGTCCCAGGAGGTATTGAAAGAACACCGTCGAAGAATCCCAAATAGCGCAACCGCGGCTTTTCTAAATGAGCATGAAAAGACCCAAGCAGCGCGATAGCGCTTTGTTTATTTTACATCGACGAATCCTTCGAAATCGGTAACGCACCGTCACTTGTCGACAACATTCGAAATGTGCTGGGTTTCCTCGACAGAAAATCTCAACAGCGCGATCGCGCCGCTTGGGACTCGGACGGTTAAAAAACTTCTCGACGGCCGAAGAAATATTTCACGTTCCTATGGTTGTCCCATTGGCCGCGTTGAACGCGATAGGCATTGAGTTATAAAACACATTGTAAAATTAACGATGATTTAGTGGAATCGTTATAAAATGGTCTCGCCGTTGGAAATGTGAAGGGTTAAGTTGTCGTTTCAATGCACGGTGATTTACACCGTCGCAGCTAAAGAGTTAATTTCACGGTGAAACCCCCCGCTCCTACCCCACCCCCGCCCCCCGTGTTCTCTCGGTTCTAATTTTATTAAAGCCGATCGGGGCCTTCAGAAAAACTGCACAACCGTAGCCTACGCTATTTCACTTTCATTGTTTCATACAAAAACCCGGCCTGTGTTTGCATTAAGCCTAGCTAACCTAATTTACGTCGTTACCGTCGAGGAATAGGAAGCGAGAAACTGAAAAATTTACACGAAGGCCCGATGGATTTTATATTAAAAATTTTTCCGATGCTTGTAGCCTGCTCGTCGCTGCAACTTTCACGGTTATTGTGCGTACAGCTTCGGTTTATTTATCGCTGTCGTTTGTTTATCCGATGGTGTTTGTTGTGGCGCAGCAGATAGGAATGAACGCGATATAAAAAATGACCGTAATTACGCTTCATAAAGAAGAGAAACTGGTATGAGAAAATCCGTAAAACTGCCGGGAGGAGTTACGTTTGTTGTTCGGTCTAACAGCGCAAAACGAGGCGGCAGGCATTTAAGTTAGCGAGTGAAATGAGGCTGTAGGGTGTTTAGTCGAAGAAAGTGAGTCACTGAGTAATTTGCAAAATTGAATTCTAATGAAATTCTTATGATCCTGAAAAAAAGGCTCACGTTCTCTTAAAATTGAAAAAAAATTATGTGTAATTTATTCAAATTTGATATCAGGTTTTATCTTGAAATTGATTTGTGTTCTTTTATTTATATTGAAGAGAAGAAATCGACATTTATTTTATGATATTTTCAGGAAACTGTCTTCATGCTCCCTTAACAAATTGATATTAATCCATAACTATGCAAGATTTTCACTGATTTTCTAATCTCTTCCCATGCCATAACGTTACACTTTTTACTGACGCTATCGTTAACGCGGAAGGTCACGCGCGATTAAAAAATATCGTCGAAATAGGTCCTCACGTGAGGTAAAGGCGTGTCATTGTTATTCACGAACCCATGGTTTCGTGACTGGAAAATTATGAAGAATCAAGGCCCCTTGTAAAATTTTGCCAAACCCGCTGAAAGACATCTGTATAATAAGCTAAAAATCTTATCGTTTCTGGTAGTAACTATTCTAGCTATGCGAAGTGGTATTTGATATTTATTATCTAAGAAACATTGTACGACTCGAAAGGTATGCAATCTCGAATAGTCTAACGATTGTGCTATCGCTGAATTCTTCCTTCTTTAATTAACCGAATGAAGTACAAATTTATATAAGATTGAGTAACGAGCAAGAACACAAATCAAATAACTTTAAACGAAAGAGAAAGTTACATTCATCGTGGTTGGTTTTTTAATCCAAATATTACACAGCGTTCGTTCCAATTGTTCTTTTACAATGACTAGGTACACTAATTGACAGAAAGGCGCTTTCTTAACATTCCTATACTATATTATCAGCTTAAAACAGATATTCCATCCTGTTTCGTTTGTTAGTCATACGGCCACAGTATTTTAACCAAACAATGCAGATACGTTTCTCTTATCAGGATTAAGCACGACCCATGGTAGGAGTGGCGAGTGCAGTTAACACTGAGCCTGTAGACGAGTTCAAATTCAGGAAACAAATAACACGGTGCGTCGTACGGTGGGCACAAAAGTCACAGGCACGTAAACCAGCATCAGGAGAACAAACAAATAAAAATCCTATATCTTTCCATTATGAAACCTACGTTGCGTGATGAAGGCTGATTCATTTGATGCAAGTGAAACTACTAATTGTAAAAGATGCAGCAATAAATTCCCTTTGTACAGCGATAGTAGCCAAGGAAAAAGAATACGATTTGACGCGATGTAAAAGTAATTTTCTTTAGAAGTTATCCAAAATGAATATATGTGATCGACGCAAGAAAATAGAAGGTCAAACGTCGAAAGTGGTCGCGAATTTAAGGTTGTATGAGCCTTTACATAAAAAATTACAAAGCAAATCGCTGGGAGTATTGAAGAAATTGTTGTATCCCTTGTAATTTTGGCTCTTACAACCCGAGGTGACAAGCGTCATCGCGTTTCGGAGCGGGTCATCGCACTCGAGGAATAAGAAATCTCTCTCGCGTTTTCCCAGTCAACAACCGTCGACAACAACCGGGCAAAGCGTCGTCTACCTACATCACGAGGGTCTCGGAAATCGAACTCAGTCGCGTCTGGTCGCATTTGCGTCTTCGGAACGGATTCTGGCAGCTTGCCCCGTTCGATTTTTATCGCGATCCAAGCGTACGAAAACGAAATTTCTTTATCGCGGAAAGACGATCCTCTCGGGTAAAATCCGGCACGGTGGAGTCAGCTCGGTGGCGTTTTCGGACGGAGATGAACGGAGAAAGGGTTTTCCGAGCGGCTGGTTTGACCGGAGCCTAGCGGCACGACTAGTCCGACGGTGAGCAACCGTGAATCGAGTTTCGATGACACACGCGACTCTGATCTCGCACTGCCGACGGATATTATTATTGAGTTCTGACTTCGTCTCAACGAGTCCGTTCTTTCGGCTAAAATTTGTCTAAGTGTATTTATTAGTGAAGTTGTTTGAATAATAGTATGTTCAGAAAGTAAAATGTAATGAATCTGTTATCTCGTATAATGTTTAGATTAAGACAGTAATTATGCAAAACTGTAATTGCAAGTCCGGAGGATAATGTTAAGCAATTGTACATATGACATGTGCTATTGGATTAGAATTCAATCGCTTGACATGTAGAGTAAATGTAATGGCTCGTGTTCACTGATATAAAATTACAGCAGTGAGAGGCAGTGAAATTGTGACGTGAACTGAAATTAGGATATTTAAATGCCAATAATACAAGCAAGACTAATAGCTGGTAAACTGAATAACTGGTAATTACAGCGTGCGTATCAAGTGGGTAATAGTTTTTCTTATCAACTGGAGAACGATACAATTCATAGACTCATAATTTAACTGTCGTATACGAGCGTTTAATGAATTCTTTTAAGAAGGAAAATGCTATGCAGTATGAAACTTCGTTTTCTGTCAATAATTCTTGAGAATGGTAACATAAACGTCTAACGTCAAACGTAAAAATGTGTACCTGACGGAAAAGATTCCAGTTAGAAGATGCCTAACCAGGTAAAATATCTTTTAGAGAAAGTTTAGGAGATCCAGTGCCAGTCATCTAAGATCAGAACTGATAATAGATGAAAGTTTTACGTGAATACCTTCAAACGTTGAGAAGAGCTTCGAGACATCGTAAGAAATCATCAATGCAAATATCATTCCCGCGCGAAAGAATGCACTTGAGGTAAATTTATCAAATAAGAGTAACCAACTATGACCAACAAGGAACTACCGTGTGTGTCCGACTTAAGAGAACTTAAGACTCGTTACGACTGAATGCATGTTTCAAGAAAAACGATGAAACACTTAGCGCATAATTATCTAACACATCAACGCCACATTGTAGTACATTTTACAATCTTTATATAAGAAATGTAACCCAAACGGAGTAGCGATACTTCTCGATTCCGACATCCATAAATGTACGTTAGAAATACGATTTTCCCTGAACGATTACGAGTAACTTTATCAAATCTTACAACACCATTCCTCCTAACAATTTTTCAACTGACATAGCGAGCGTGCTTCGAATCAGACGCGCCACAAGGAGCTCGGACTGTCACGTCCCTCTGATCCCTTATCGAAATCCGTCCACTTGGCAGATATATTTCACATTTCCCTACACCGGACGCAGTAGAGGAATTCGCCCGACCCGATTCACTGTTGATTTCACGTGGCGAATCTCGCGGCACGCGGTGAAACAGAACGGACTCAAGGCTACTCCGCAGCGGGAAGGGCACTCGAACGTGGTTCTTTTTTTTTCTCCCTCGCCTAATCTAAACCACAAGAGCACTCGGGCACGATCCGGCGACGAACCCCCGCACGGTGTTCGAACCTGGCGAACCGTCTAAATGTACATTTTTCTCACTTACGGGTCTCGTTCACGTTTCCCACGGTATTGATCAGCAGAGGTCCCTGGACAAGATCCTCCTCGAGGTGGGCACGGCTCGGTCGGGCTTGCTTTCTCCGTGACATCCCTTCTGGCCTGTTGATCGCTGGCTCACTCGTCTCGTCTCGCGCTCGTCTCGCTGGCGGTCGATGATTGGAACAACGGGTGCGGGGGCGCGTCGTCGATTTCAAACGAATCTCTCGGCCGGCAACGCACAACAACACGGTCCGCGCCGCGGCGAGGAGCAGCACCGCGTCGCCGGTTCCGCACTCGTCGATTCCTCTCGCGGGCAAACCGATTCACTGCTGTACTTCACCATCGACACTTGCCAGGGAGCCGCACCTCCCCGCGCGCGTTAATCCACTTCCTGAACGATCCCATGCGGACGGGCCGCGCGTTTCTAACACGGCCGAAAGTAACGACACACCCGAGCCATCGTCGTATCCCGCGGTCACACCGACGAACCTCGAGTCCCGTCGGAACGACGAACGAAACGGAATATAAAATGAAAATAAAAAAAAAAAACAACCACGCGTCGATTATCCTCTATCCGGCGTGCGCCTTTACCTCTGTTCCACTCGTTGCGTTACCGTGTTATTATACGCGTCACACACTGAACTTATTCTCGTTTTCTCGCGGGCCGGCCGACCGCCGGTGGCTGCGCGCACACGTGTGTCACATGAACCGTTTTGCGTCGCGAAACTATCAGTCCGTTCTGCGTCCACGCGGGACACCGCGTGCGTGCGTGGTTGCGTGCCCGGTTCTGGCTCGGCTGCCCGCCTTCCTGCGTGCTTACGCGGTACGTAAGGTGCGCGGAACCTGTGTACGCGCGCCTGTATATACATACACACGCGTATGTATATATATATATATGTGTATGTATATATATATATGTATGTATATATGTATACGTATGTATATGTATACGTGTGTTTATGGTCCTATATCTCGCGCGAAATCCGCGGGGCTCTGGTGCCTCGAGTCGGCCGGACGACGGACGGACCAGCTCTGGGCCTGACGTCGCTTAGCCCCTCTCCTGCGCTGACCGTCGCGCCCCTGGTGGGATCGGCGGGGAGAGAAGTGCGCGCGCTTGCCGCCCCCACCGACGACGGCGTTTCCCCCTCCGTACGTACAAGGCAACCCTTCCCTTCGGCGAGACGGCTCGCAGGCACCGAGAAGAGCCAGGGGTGGGATCAAGTTCAATGTGTACTCATGAATCTGAATCAATTCGATAAGTACAGGCGGAAAAAAAGTATCCTGGTATAAGTTACGTACGCCGTTTCGAAGGCTCGTTCGCTGCCTCTATTCAACCGTGTTTACCGCGTACGATCATGTAACTCACCTCGCTCCGGTGTACGCGATGGTAAATTAATCGCTTCTTGCCTCGGGAACGTGGGAACTTGATGCGACCGCTGGGCATGACCGGCGACGATTATACCGAACGCCCGTCGACGCCTCGATGGGCTGGAGAAATGAACAGGTAATAATGGAAGTTACGCCGCGTGCACGTGCTTGCTCGTTCGATACTGTTTTTCCGTTGTTGCGCTCGGATTATTGGATTCGCGGGATCGTTAGATGATCTCTGTTATTGTTGCTGCGTGCGCCTGGTTATTTGTTTAAACGTTCTCGCAACGAGTTAACGAGCATTCGGCGCGTAGAGAAATGGGGAATGGAAATCAGGGTGAGAAATCAGCGCGTGTATCGAAAGGCTGCGCGGCGAAGGAAACTCGAATGATCACGGTAACACCGGTTTATTCGGGAACGAATAACTTCCTGTAAACGTTCTTATAATCGCGTCATTGTTCGGACGGAGCACAACGGGGGATCTTGTTAATTTTCAAGAGAACTTATTCGCGTAATGTTTCCCCTCGGCGCAACAAGATATTATTAATACACCGCGAGTTATCAATAATCTGTGGAAAAAGAATTGCCCGACTGGTTCGTCTAATAAATTTACACGTAATTAACCCGCTGGCTGGTGACAAGCGATCGATATGAGGACCGTGGTTCGCCGGGACGACAACAAGTAACCGATGATAATTGGTATCGTCGCCGGTATCGTTAATTTACGAGGCCGCGCGCCGCATTCATTACTTATCGGCAGTTTTCGCGTTGCCCGCGGATCGAAGGAAAACCGAGGAGAATTTCCAACGGTGACGGACTGCCTCGGCTCTTCTCTCTCTCGGATGATTTTCTGCCTCAGCTTCGGTTGTGTTTCTGTAACTCCGACCCCCCACCCGGCCCCCCGGTCCCACCGTGTCGGTTTTCCCCTTCCGGCACGACGTTTCTCCCCGCCGTGGCACCCACGTCAAGGGGCGTTACCCGCGTCGAACGACGCCACACCCCCTTATGCATTATTATACCGGCAGGCACTCGTGTCTCTATGATTTTATATGCCCCCGTGAATATTCTACCGACCGGCTCTTCCCCCACCCGCGCGTGCCGCGCACGCCGATTGTATTCTCGTCGCGCTGACGAGGTTTTTATAGCGACGACGACGCGCCGCGTCACAGGGAAACGTTACTTGCCCGACGTCGCGCCGCTCTTCACGCGATACGCTTTTCCGTATCGGACGTACAGCTTTCGACAATTATTCCGAACCCATTACTGCTTAGGTGTGAGTTCCCTATTGGGACAATATTCAAAAGTAATAATAAATCTCATTTTTTCAGTGCTCGACTTGGTATTAATGCTGCTAGCTTCTGACATAGTTTTGACGTTTCGGAATAAAA
>SHCU01001099.1:0-15047 GCA_004307685.1 Ceratina australensis | reverse complement strand
TGAGAGCATGATGTGACGACCGAAATTATTAAGTGTCCCTCGTCCGTGCATCCAAGCATAATATTTTTCACGTATGTTTATCAAAGCTGATTCCGAAATCCATGTAAGTCACTACACCGATGGATTTAACTGTTATTAATGGTTCCATTGATAGCTCGCATGAGAGCGAAAAAAAGACTCGCGGCAATAAAACGCGGCAACGGTTCCTGATGCTCGCCCTAGTACGTTTACCGGCATGGAAATGCGAGAATTCTGAAAAAGCGGAAATGAAACACGAATACCGTGGGATCTTGTAGTAAATTCGACGAACTGATTCCTCTGCAAACGGACGGGCATAGCGCGGTGCTCATTAATAAATTCCACATACTCGTGTAACCCGGCAAAATGACTTTAATTAAAAATATAGGCGAGCGGGAATTTTTGTCGGAATAACATTGAAAAGGGAAGGGAATACGCGGTACGGGATAGCTCCGTTTCCAACCGTAGGCCAACGGTTTTTCTACGACGGGGGAACGAGGAGCGATTTTCGTGAATGCCTTCGAAACGTGCCCCTAAAAGAAAACTCACGGTATTCACGTTCATTACCTATATGTTTCTGTCTTATGCGGCTCGTTAAACGCAACGTGCCCAATACGAAAACGCCGGCGTCAGCGACCGCCGGCCTGCCGTTGCGCTCCGCCTGAATTTTCATATTTCACTCCAATCTCCACTTCAGCTGCTGAACATATATCCCCGGGAAAGGTCGAACACTCGTGCGGGGATTCATAAGGCAGCGTTGCCCGCGAGAGGGAATTTACATCTGCAGCCGGACCGACTCTACTCCTCTGCCCGAAAATTATTTAGCGATAATTACCATCGGTGTCGTCCGGCAATTTGTTTCGTGCTCGACTCGAGCATTTTTACGCCCGGGATATCGAACGATCTACACCTAGAGACCAGCAAAAGTGTACAGCTTGATTTGATTTGAATACAGCTGAACCCACTACTGTTTATGCGTGACAATATTCACAAGTAGCAAGAAATCTATTGGTTTATGCTTCAATGCTCCGGCATATGATATTGCTGTCAATGCTTAAACCTGGAGCATTGATATATAAAGGAATAAATTTCTTACTACTTGTGAATATTGTCTCGTTAGGGAACTCACACATAAGCAGTAGTGGGTCCTAGAGATGGGGTTCAAAATCATTAACTGTGATTTTTCACGGTGATCACAAAATCACGATCACGAGTCGTGATTATACTCAATCACTATGGTAACGCGCAATGATTCTTACTTTTCTTATCATACCTATTACCGTATTAATCCTTTGCACTCTGGAGGCGACTGACATTCGCCATTATTTTATAAAATAAAATATATATCGTTGATTAAATTCAATTTGATTGCTATAAAATTTATGCATGTATTAATTCAAAAATTGTAAAAGAAATGGACAATTGATAATTAGAAAAATATAAAATAATTATTATATAGAGAAGTTCAGTAGATATTTGGAGAAAAAATCCTCGAGTGCAAAGGGTTAAATCATATTACTGTCATATTACTTGAAGCGCTCCTGTTCATCTGATTCATATGAATCGCACTAGCGCTAGCAGCAGCTTCTTTCTACGCACCAATCGCGAAACGATCACGAAAATCACGGATCACTGTGAAAAATCACCATGAACGAACGAACGTGATCGAATCACGAGTGATTCAAAAATAGCAGTTCTAGCCATCACTAGTAGTGGGTCCGGAATAATTATCCAAAGCAGTACCACTTGCTACAAAAACAAACCACTACCACAAAAATCACATCGATTATCGAGTGCTTCTACTACATTTTTTTCTCCATATCAAACCTAGTCCGAAGGGCATGATCGAGCTTATCAATAAAAATGATTACCTCGACGAACCCTGACGGCAGGCAACAGACGTTCGTGAAAATTAGTGAGGCCACTTGAAAATGTAATCAGCTGCTCCCCGCCCCGTGGCAAATGACACCGGCGAGCCATCGCGTTTGTACGGTGAACGCGGCACAATTATTATGTACACCGGCCGGGCGTGCAACGCGGATCGGAGTGGCAATTCGCGCGATACATTATCCAGTCAGCGCGATTGTCGGCCATATACGATTCGCAGTTTCGTTTCAGCCCGCGTAATAACGCCGAGCATTCCCGAGCCCCTCGCTTCTGTAAGAGGGGGTCGTGTCACCGACAATATTTTCCTTCGACGAGAGAGAACCGTACCGATATCCCGGCTCTCCCTTTTTTTTCCCTGTTCGTCGCCGCTGACGAAATAACTCATTTCGAGAACGCGCGGCAGCGTGAAGCTGTCGATAGCAGCAGTCCAACGGTCCGGCGGCACGACATGTGTAAACAACCGTCGTGTCAACTTTATATTATACGTATGTGTATGCACGTCGGTTGGGAAGAGAGAGAGAGAGGAAGGAATCCGGATCAGCGCGCAAATCCAGCTCGATTTTGACCGATCCTCGCTGTCTCGCTTTTTTCCACGCGTTCGCCGTTCGGTTCGGTTCGCCCGGCTCTCCCGCTCTGATTTCCGCGGATTCTTTTTCGGTATGCGGCCACGCGTGTACGTGAAACTGCCGATGATAGGATAGAGGGGAACCTCTCGCCTCCCGCGTTCATACACCTGGCAAGTGACATGAAACAAATCTACCGATACGACCGAGTGGGCTGTGGCTCGTTTCATCGTCAGAGTTCATCCGGACACGGTTAGAAACCGAACGGTATAAAACTGCTGTAAGTCTGACGAATTAATTTGGCTGTAAAAAAGTAACCATTTGCACTCGACGGTGACTCAACGCTGGTTTTATGAAATAATTATTGTATAGGAAAATAATTGAGTCATTTGTTTTGAAAATGGTCGAAGTTTAAATTTCGAAATAATTATGGTAGTTGTTTTAATATTTGCGTTGTGCTAATATGTTTTTAATAGATTATAAATTTCATTCTTTTAGATACACTTAAGCAGTATGCCATATATTTTTAATTTTATTGAAACGCAACCTTTTAAATACCTCAATTTAATTCCTCGACTGCAAAGGGTTAACTAATATTACAGAATTGAGAGGAAACATAAATTGTTATCAATTCTATGTAGAGTCATTATTCTGATAATTATCATCGTATTGTGAAAATGAATTCTAGTAAGTCTTAAAATCAACCAAAATAATCAGGTTTTCTTTTCGGTGCTATTTATAATTTTTAATAAATTAAATTGAGCCAGTTGTACGTTATTATCGTCTTCGTGGCTAATAAAAATAATTGAAAGACGGACCGTCGTTGAAGAGATGGTCGAAAAAAGCAACCATGGCGTGACTTTGAAACCGACCGCGCTGGCGACACGAGCTGGCGAGCAGATATTATCGATGGAGATCGGCTTAAGCAAAACCCGGCGAATCTGCGTAACTAATTATCGCGTTTTCCTTTGATCCATCTCTGCCAATCGCGTCGATCCCCCGGCATGGGTCGAGAGCCGGCGAATCCGTCTTGATCTCGCTGCTGGCCACTCGCATCAATTTAAGTTTTTCTCGCCGCGATCGGAAAAAACGGTGCATGATCTTATGATTGTGTGAGCTCACAAAAGCGCCGACGCATCCCGCTGAAACTCCGTCTGGATTCATTTGCCCGATAGCCTCGTCTCCTTTTCTGCGACTCCCTTTCGAACTCCTTCCTCCTCTCTCGTCCTTCCCTGCCCGCCGGACCAACCATTCCTCTCTCTCTATCTCTCTCTCTCATGTTTCACGATTTGACCCCTCGCGTTCATTCTTTCGCCGCGATGTTTTGATGCCTCGTATTCTCGCTGGTCATTCGACACAAAAAGCGCATTATGAAACGTAAAAGTTAAGACCAGATGCTGAATCGTTCAACTTTGATCTTTGAAAAACAAGATGTACGTGATGTATAATTATTAAAATAACAGAATTTTCTTACTGTATGATAATTTCATTTTAAATTGATCTACACGGTGTCCCAGGTTTTAAGGCTCGAAGTCTGCCAGTACGTTCTATGGTACTAAATAATAAAAAATTGTTATGTAAATATCAGTCAGACAGAGTTTTATTGAAAAGACGTAACAAAAATACAGAATGCAAATAATATAAAAATAGTTCCCCATTCTTCTTTTATTAATATTAAATCTTTATATATATTTAATCTAATATCTAAATAATATTAATAATCCTTATATACTTAAATCTTATATTAATCTTTTATTAAAATGAATTCTTTTTTTTAACCACAGCGAATCACTGTTTTTTATAACAAAAAATGTAAGTATCGCGACGGTGACAAAACGCTGAAGAAAAGATCGCAGGCTGGCATGCGGTTGTCGTTTATGGAAATCGAGGCGGAACGCGATGCAAGCGAACCGCATCGGGAATAACCCGCGGGGAAATTATTGATAATCTCATCAATATCCGCGTTATTGTCAGGCGCAGAACGCCTGATAATTAACGCGCAATTGGACGCGAGTATCGATACAACGGGAACGATCTGCAACACATGTCGCTCTATTAATAACAACGTGCCCGGTGCTATCGATACCTCACTAATTCATCGAAAAGCAGATTTGCCCTCAGGTCCATTGCACTCGCTGAGAAATTAGTATCGATCGACGATTAATTATTTAGTAATCGGTGCAAGTTTTCGAGATAAAAGTTTCTTAATATACGACAGTATTAAAATTATAATTCTTTCAACTAATCTTGGAATAATAAGTATTAATAGTAGAAGATCGAACAAAATTATTATTAGAGTGTTGATGTATTTAGATTTTTGAACTCGAGCAGCGCTTTTCATCATTTAAAAAAAAGAAATCCATTATTATAAAAAGGAAACTTTAGTAGATTGAAAATAAAAATTTTGTTAAAATAAAAAAGAAATTTTATTCTGTACACTTATATGAATATAAAATAATTCTAAGGTACCTGTAAAATCCTTCCCTTCCTACAGTCGAAATCGTCTCGAGTTACTGGTTCGCGCGAGTGAAAAAAGACGAGTGTAAAGGGCTATAATATATCTAACGCGTGATATTTTTTATTGACAGATACGTACGCAATCAGTTGGCATTTAATTTCGAAAGGGTTGAAGCGGAATCATCGTATCATTGGAACGAGGAGGTAATTCAGAAGGGTGTTCGCGATACGGCATTAAAACATTGCTTTATTACGCCCGCCGTTGAATGTGTCAACGGTCCCGTTTTATAAGGTAAATTTTAATGAACTGGCATACATGCACACACACTCGACGCGCTTTGGCTCCTGCCTCCCGTCCCAACTCGAAGCAGTAAATACGTCATTAGTCAGCGCAAGCTCGGCCTCTTTATTTGTGTTTGTTAATTCAACCATGAGATTGAACGTATCATTTATGCCGGTCCCTGAATTACTAATGCAAACGGTTACGGAATATGTACACCCGGGTTCGAAGACGCGGCTTTTTCCACCTTCCCGTCGACGCGCACAGGGCGTGCATACGGAGGGCCAAATGGCAGGCTTAACGTTTCGGGGATACCCATTCAGATCATTAAACGCGCGACTGAAAGAGCGTTACTTTACGAGAGTGACTAATTAATAATAATCAGCGTATTAATGCGTTTCCTTCCGGATTAGTCAGATTCATTTTTATGCCTGACGTATGTACACATGGTCTGAGATTTTCCCTAGCAAGAACAAAACCCAAGACATTTAACCCTTTGCTCTCGAGAGGTGACTCACGGAGTTGGTTAAATAATGCTTAGTAAAATGCCATATGGAGCAGCAATACAGAACTTATTGAACTAAGATATAAAAGAAAAATACAAAAATAAGAAATTCACCCAAGAATTGTGGAAAAATTTCTCGAGCGCGAAGGGTTAAATTTAAGTTAAAATTGTTTTTATTTTGAAACGTCAAAATCATGTCAGGATGCAAAAGCACAGAATATTGAAAAATTAGTACACATATTTATTATTCTCGTTGGATTTTGTCCACCAGATGTAAGACGTAGATTCACTGTAGGCCAGTTAAATAGTATAAGCTTAATACTCAGACTATTTAAACGATTAGAACCTAATGAGGTATCATGAGAATATTATTGGAGCTGGAATTTCGTAGAGCAGACATCGGTGCCAATCATGCCGATATTTAATGAGCCATTAATAACGACGTTTATGCATCGAACACTGAGTAGAGTGTGATGTAATAAAAGCCGAGGCCACAGGCATTAAAACGGGGATCGTGTATAAATAATTCACCGGTGGCTGTTACTGGCGCTATATCCCATTAATTATCACACATAAACTCTTTTAATTGATGAAATAAAAGATACGTAGATGCATGATGTAAAGTGTAATTACCTTTTTAAGCCAGCATCAACTTCTATAGGTGATAAAACGATAAATGGATTTTTATATTGTAACAATATTTAATGATACGATTCTCTTTTTTTCTACTCTTTATTGCAATACGTTGAAATACGACCTGCTGCTTCGCGTTATAAACTCCATGCAGCCAGGGCTTGGTAGCTTAATAGACCGGAGTTAAAAATCGTAGTTTATAAATTCAGAATTTTAATATGTCACGCCGTTTGGGAAAACGATGTTCTTTTCAGCTGGCAGTAATTCCATTTGTTTAGGCTTACGAATGCCTTCGGATGTGATGAATCGACGTCTATTCGAGCAGAATGTTCTGGGGACTTTAAACAAACAGAATCTAGTTTAGCGAGGGGTTGTATCGAGTATACACGATCTCGTGTAAACACGACAGGATCGAGTCGAGCCACTCGAAACGTCCATGAAGGGCTGGTAGTTTTCTTAAGCTAGCTCGGAAGCCCTATCTCATTCGAGACAGGTTACTTCACTCTGATTTATCCCAGCTTGTAATCTCTGTATTTCTTCAGCTAAGAGAAATTCAAACCCCGTTTGGCATCTAGCAATGAACTTAATTATTAAACTATTCAATTTTCGATTGGCAAGAAAGTTTTTCAGCGTGAAACAAGTCTCGATTTTTCATTGCGCTTTTTTATTGCTCTGTGTGATACGCCTAATCGTTTCACAGTCTCTCGAACGTCTCTTCTTGCTAAATCAATTATTCTTAATTAGATTTAAGTGAGATTTACAAAGCACTGAGATAATTCTTAATTCTACAGCACGTAAGAGAATCTTCGATATTAAAAATGGCTAAGTAATCCTGGCTTCTAGTGATGTCAAGAAGAGACCCGTTCCCAAGACTGGCGCCAGGTCTGTCGGTTCCACGAATCTGGTCGGCTTTTCCTACCTAAATCCGTTGAGAAGTGTTTCGACCTGCCGGCTTCTGTTCGACCCTCCAGAGACGAACACTCGAAGGGTATACAGTAGTAAGTACTCGATCCATCGACGAACCTATCGTCCGACTTGCAAGTCACATAAAGACAGACAGCCGGTTGTGTTTTCTTTCGAACGAGATCTTCACGAGAGGGAAGTTTATTTACACGTAACAAGACTCCCACCGTCTTTACGTTCGCTCGCGACATGCTCACCATTAACCGGATCGTTTAATGGTTTAATGTGTTTTTAGGGAGCGAACGGAAACCGTTTTCTTTCCTATCATTCAACATGTAAAAACCGTAAACGATTGATGCATTTTTATTATCTGATCAATTCATCAATTAATTAATTTTATTTTTGATTAATATTGGTCACACACGTGTACCTTTGGTAGTCAAAAAATAAAAAGCTAAAAAACCATTATAGCCAAACCAAAAAAATTTTATTTCTCTGATTGAAGGATTCTGTAATGTACAAATTATTATGAAATTTCTGTTCTATTAATTATTAGCAGTGACTCTAATTATAAAATATAAAATTAAATATTAATCATAAATTATGAATTATAAAAATACTATATTACTAGCGGTTAATTCTGATCGTCGTATAAATCCACGGAAATTCCGAGATTAATTCAAATCCGATGGATTGTGATTGAACGCCGACGGTCGATTCCTGGGGAATTGAATTTCACGAGTTAATTCATGCTTAGGCACTCGTCGCACGCGTGGACAATACCGCGTCGACCGGATAAATACAAAGGTAGTCAATAATGCGTGTGATTTGTGCAATAGGCGCCTAGCGCACGTGCAGCCGGTGCCGCGCAATTCGACGCGCTCCGAAATCGTTCTACCTCGAAACATCACCGATGCACATGTGCGCCCACTGCGATATCCGGGCCGGCCCGGATCGCTCGCGTCCATGTTACGTGCATTCGTGCTCGTCATTACGTGCAACGCTTGCTCAATACGTATTTAGGCATTATCTCCTACGCGACCGGTTGACACCGTGCCGATTTTTGCGGTTGATCGTATCGGCTAGGGCCAATCCACGTTCATACGCTGACAAACAATGGTTACGACGTCGTCGATCATTTGCCAATTCGGGATATATTGTCGCATCATAAAGGGAATTATTATAAAACGGTATGAATGATGTAATTCTGTTGAGGAATCCTATGGATGAGCCTAGGCATAATACACATTTTTATTAATATAATAATTTTGACTCTTTACTCATTTGAGTTTCCCTAAGAAGACAAAATCCAAGAGGAATAATAAATCATTATCTAATTTTTCAATACCTAGTGCAGGTTTCCTTACATGATTTTAAAGTTCCAAAATGAACAAAATTATAACCTACATCTAAATATCTTGGATTTTGTCTTCGTAGGAAAAACCACACAAGCAAATGCTAGATACGATTGACTGTATAAGTTTCATATACGATACTTTTTAAACTGTTACAAACAACGACAATATTTATGGTGCACATAATTTTTGCCCCATCCTGTATACATATAATAATTAAAAAATGAGTAAGCTGTCTTCACTGGCGAGTGATGAAAACATCCGAAAATGAAATCGTTTTACGTAATCGTCGAGAGCGGTAATAATTATAACCGAGGGAACCTCCGCTAATTTCAGCGAGTCGTTGATACGTACACGGGAATGCGATGCAATGATCTCGATTGTCGTACCGGCGGGCCCGGTCGAAACGATGGACCAGTCATCCGTGCGTAACGGGACGCGGGCGCGGATGAAGGGGAACGATCCGCAAGTCCAACGCGCGATGGCTTCGGGAGCGATGCACCCGCACATGCCGCGCCACCGGAGGTGCCGCTGCAGTGCGCCGCGCTGCATCAATGCACTCTCCACGTTTCGCGCTCGTGCCGGTTGCGACCGTTGATCGTACCGACATCGAAGATAGGGGATAGGATACATATAATTATGGAGGGACCGTGCTCCATTTCACACGTCACACACCGTATGACCGCGTCACACGGCCAACGCCTCGGCACGGCACGCCGCGCGACATCCTGCGCGCTCGATGCGACTCGCATAAACCCCGTGCATCCACGCGATATTGGACCACTTTGGATTTCACGCGACGACAGCCTTTGCCTCGGCCCCCGAAATTATATCGGATCGATATTTAACGCGAAATTTCTGCTTATTAACACTTTGACGGCCGGAGTCACGTATACGTGAGTTCACGAGCCAAATTCAAGTCAAAGGAAAGTAAAGATAGGAAGTGGACGGATACAGACATTGATGAGATGTAAAAGTTTCTCGCTTTAATAACTCAGATGGGATTAGTAAAAATGTCAGAAAAAAGATGGACAACAGGTCTATTAAATGAATATAATAAATAAATAAATGTATAAATGAATGATGTCTCAGACATCATCGTATGTCAAGGAGTTAATCTTAAGAAAGTTATGTCATTTTCCTACATTAAATTCCGACAGATAAATTTGTATCAAGGTCAAAATGACCCACCTAAAATTCTTCAATAAAAATTAAATGAAAATGGTTTTATCACGTTATTAAAATTATAACTATACCTTAAATAGCAACCAGACATAAAATATATCAATACAGTATATTAGCCTGCAAAATCTGACGGTAGGTCTAGTGTTCATCAATAATTTTTTCCCATCTGGTGTGCAAATTTTTAATTTCGAATCGATAGAAATCAATTAATTTTTTGAGTAAACTATTTGGAGATGATATTTTAGCCATCATCCAAATTTCAAGTTTTTTTGTCACTTAGAAAATATTGCAGCGTTCAAAATAAATGGAAATCACACGTATGAGAGTTGAGGAGATATCTCTCAGCCACAATTCTGAATTTCTTCCGGAGTTCGTCTCATGCAGTCTTGCATATCCACCAGTGACTTAATTATTAACTGGAGATTTGAAACCGATCGAACGGCCGGAAGACGCAGCGTGACTGTACGGAGAGTGGCGCAGCGTTGCGGCAATTACAGAGCTGCGTGAACACGATAGACGTTCGACGATCGCAACACAATACACGCACATACACACGCGTGTAAAGTGATTGAACAGCGAATGATTCAATTTGTCAGACCAATGAGTTTGTCAGGTGCTACTCCAAGCCACATCGCGCGACGCGCAAGAGCTCAAATTGGATTTGATTTAACGCCGCGCGTATTGCTGCGCATTACACACTAGAAATATCGCAATCTCTCGCGCCCCATCCAGCCTCTCCCTCGATCCGCAATTGATAAAACGTCGAACTTGCATTATTGAGTTTCACGAATTTATATTCCCACGAATTTTACATTCGTGGGACGAGGATGCCTTCCAAGAGAATAGTTGCATTGTGCAGCAGTGTAAACCACGAAAAAGTGTTTTGCTGCATTCATCCATTTTATTTATCGAATTTTTTTTAATTCGTAGAATTTTTGCCAACGGGCAGCAGTAGCACTGAAAGGCTTAATTCTAAATAAGAAATACTATTTTAAAAAGTTAGAGTAATCATATTTTTTGTTTTAATTATTTATTTATAGATTTCGTGCATCGTTCGCGTTGTCTCGTTGCGGAACGGGCGACAACGGGCGAGCAGCAGCGGGCCTGACTTAATTAAATGGCTTAAGTCCTGACGAAAATCCGGGGGGGTCGATACGAGGCTGCGGGAAAAATATTTCAACTGGATTAAGAACATAAGCTTTAGAAAAAGGTTACGAAGGAGGCCGGCAGCGGTATAAATTCTAATGTGGCGGCATTATAATTGCGCGGTTTACGTTCGCCGGGCGCCGGCTAAGGCCTGCGCCCGCTCCAAATTAGCGACGATCATTATTTATGTCCCGCGAAGAAAAGGGGTTAAAATGGCTACTCGTTGTCCTACCCAATTCCTCCGGCGCGGAAGACAAAGGGGTTGTTACACTCGAGAAAAAGGGTGCCCCTGTTCCTAAACATTATTTATGCGAGCGAAACCGGCAACGTATACGGCCCCATCCACGCGAGGATGAACTGAAGGGTTAATTCATTAATTCGTTTGAGCTCTTCATTTCACGGGGATCGAGGCTCGTCTCATATCACGAGTGACCTATTTCCACGATTTTTCGTTTTATCTCACGGATACATATAAGAGAAACGTACCTATTTCCGAATAGTACCCAATACCTGAACAGATGAACGCATTTTATTTATTAGATATCAGAGAATTAGATAGATTAATATCGAGTGGGACTCGACAAAGGTGCTCCTGAGATAAAAACCGATGTCGAGTCACACTCGACATAGGAGTGCAAAGGGTTAAAAATCTTGATTGCCCGTCGAATGAGTCTTTTCTCAAACTCCCGAAGATTACGTGATTACCTCGTACAACGAAGGGACTGTATCACACGCGTTTCTCAATCTCGGCGAGAGACTCTCTCGAACGTCTCGTGCGTCTACGACGAGGAGACCTCCCTTTCATCCGGCGTGTAAATATGAAATCAGGTTCGGTCGCTACACGGCTTATCGTCTCGATAACGTAGCTAGCGCGAGGTTTTTAACAAACGTTAGGCTCCGTACGGGTAATTTATAGGGCACCGTGGCATTCTGTCTGGACTTTACAACGCGCTTTATGGCCGGGCGCAAACAAGACCGACTGATAAGTAGCTATCTACCATGTTAAACATGTTATCCTAACGTGTTACAGACATGTCTACGCCGAAGCGCAGATAAGCAACAAGTGTGCAGTTCACGTCGAGCTGTTCGGGAAAAGGTATTGTGTACTCGCTACACGTTAATTGTCCCCTGCTCCCCCACAGGCCCCCAGCATCCCTGCGGACCGTTCTTTTTTTCGGTCGAACTACGCTGAATAACCGCGCGACTACCGATACGGAACAACGTTTTAATCATCGAACAGAATGCCTCCGCTTTCGCGTCCAATACGGTACGTTCGCTACGTACTGAAAGCCAAATGTTTCTGGAGGTTGAACAATCGGAAAAAAACCGTGAAACGGCTGACCAATTATTTTTATCAGTCGCCAGTATTTTATCAGAATTTTAAGAAACGCGATAAAACATTTTGTCCAATATTTGAAATTTTTTAAAGAATTTTTAGATTAAAGATAATACATTTAATATTGTAACCACTTGAGATAATTCTTATTAATATTCATATAATATTTTATTTAATTTTAATAATCGACAACTTTTACTACTTTTGTTTATCAGGAAAGTTTAAAGTTTATTACATGCATGTGTATGTTTATGTTATGAATAAATGAGAAACGGAATAGCGCCGTAATTCAAATTTTACATACATTTCCAACATTTTTTAATACTTCAGATAATTAATTAATTATTTGGTGGAGCTTATTTGTCCGAGCTGTCCCGAGAGAACGAAAGGATACGCGAAGCGGGAGAATGATCGTAGAAACCCTCAAAAAGCCATAATTCACGGAAATAGCCGATGAAGCCTCCTTATGGTCAGCAAATATAATAAAGTTAGGATCCATATATATGTACGTGCTTATGGTCCCGGCGTGGCAGACCCCAAGGAAAAGCAATAGCGTGCTCGTTGTACACCCGGGCGCGGACCAAGAAAAGAGGGAGACGCGACCCAACCTATTATATTTTCTGATTTTCCGCCAATAAACCCCATTACTATTTATCAGGCTAATGCGTCCTTATAACTCCCATTAACAACAATCTATACGGTCTCAGGCATTAGTGGCCTGGTGTACACGGGTGAATCTTTTTCATAGAAGAATTAATGGCCTCTCTTAATTGTGTATTACATCTCGGCTTAGAGAAGTTCGTTGCACTATTTAATTCTAGTGTAAAACAATTATTTCGATGTAGAATTATTTATGACAAATGATTATCTTTAGCGGCGGGGGTGGAAAAGAGAGAGAGAGAGAGAGAGATGGCGAGACGGTTTTGTTTATGTTTATCAGGAAAGTGTATTACATGTATGTCTATGTCTTTTCTGGTGCGGAATGTCACTTTTTGAAGGAGAAGAACTTTTAGTAGATTTTATAGACTAGAACTTTTATTATCAATACTTAATTAGATATACATCGCTATTGCCATTTATCGACGAGATACTAAATTTCTTTTTCCCCATCCTAATAATTTGGACTCATCGATCCTAAATTTCCACTTGAATAAACACGTGTACTCCCTACCGATTTTATGTAAAACATCTTTTCGAAATGGGAGCCTGGACGCGTTCCTTGGTGAAGCGTTCCCAGAAGTCCTCGAGTGACAGCAAACGGTCCACGCTCGGAATAAACAGCTACGGATCGTGAGTCATTGCCGGGTCGATACCGGCGAGCATCTGTCGCGACAGGTCTACAAAAATAGGTAGGATCATAGTCTGTTTGCCGGCGACCCTGAACTAGACTAAACAGTGTCATAGGTCGTGGCGTTGGTTCAGTGTACATAAACACGCGGCGAAGGGTCTTCGACCAGTAGCAGCCACTCGACTGCCGTCTGTTACGAAGGTTTTTAGAACATAAATAATTCCCTGAAGGATCTTCAACTTAATTATTTTGCCACGAGATCCGTTCTTGAGATAACAGCGGTAGTACTCAGCGCGTTCCGAGCTACTGAGCTACAGGCTCAATTGGCTTTACGATTGTTAACATTTAAAGAGGCACGTGATTTATACTAAAAGTGAGCGAGTCGTCAAATTTGCCGTATTTTCTTGTATCATGTCAAGTAACGATAATGTACGTGAGCATATCAATAGATTTGTAGAGATACTAGATATGTCATTGTTTGATACTAGATTTCACCAGATATTTTAACATTAAACCTATCGAGAAAATTTGCACGTTAAGATACCATATTGATATTTTTTATATTATATTATTATAATAATATATTATATTATTTTTTACATATTATATTATTATAATAATAAACTTTAATGTCCCATGATAGGGGACAGCGGAGTGCAAAGGGTTAATATACATAAAGAGGTACAAAGTGCCACGTTACTAAACATTTTAGACGGGCCATTGACTTTCGGGATGAAATGCCAGGTTTAAATTTAAAGACTAAGATTCTAGAAGAGTTTGAGACAAGACATCAAAAACATTGCGATGACCATGACGCTTTCGCCAACCCTTCAATCTTAACAATATACGTCTCGCAATTATCCTTTAAAATAAAAGAAATACATTTTTCGCGAGTAGCTTCGTAGGACAGAAGTTGGCCGCAGCTGCGCGAGATTTATTCCATCTACGAAGTCCCCGGGGAAAAATGCGGAGGCGGTGTGAAACGCGGTCAGAGGACTGGTTCCCGAAATTTCGAAAGCTTCATTTCTGCCGCGATAAAGCAAACGTCGCGAGGCGGCGAAGAAAAGTCTCGCGGACGCGGGAAGGGCTCCGCGGTGTAATATAAACGTCGTAAAATAGGAAGCAGGTGAATCGTATAATTCGCGAGGGGGGCCGCAGGATTCGTCGAGTAATTCTCAGCCGCGTTGCGACACACGGCCCTCTCTTTCTCCGTTGCTCCTTACCTAGGTATTGCACGGTGCGATACGCGTACGTAGACGTCGCCGGCTACCCACGTACGTCGACCGCATCGCGCCACGTGCTGCTCATATCGTTCTCGACGCGCGAACGGGAAAGGCTCGCCGGAAAGGGGTGAACCCCGTAGTAATATACGAAGAGAACGCGGTCACATCCGATTTCATCCGGCCTCACCGCTTGTGTTTTTCTTCGCCCGGATGCACGGTGCGTCTGCACCGTCGCCGCGATGCGAGGAATTGTCTTCGAGTTCCAACT
>SHCU01001098.1:18728-30627 GCA_004307685.1 Ceratina australensis | reverse complement strand
GAGACAGATCACAAAAAATTGTATTAACTCCGATAAAACTGAATTGAACGAATGGTAATGATAAAATATTTGCGGAGCAACAGGAATTCGTCAATAAAATCGTGTGCTAATAAACCTTCGGGCAGGCTAAAGGCAGCGAGGAGCTTGGGTAGGGGGGAAGCAGGGACGAGGTTGAATAGCTGAAAGGGGCCGGCATAATACACTTTCCCGGTGACCACCGAAGCTAGAGATTACGCGAGCGCGTAAAATCCCTCCGGCTCTCGCCTCCCCTTTGCCCTTTGTACCCTCCCTCTCTCCCTCTCTCTCTCTCTTTCGGTGTACGCGGGCCGCGCAGGAAGTCGTGTGTGTGATGTGGTATTTCCAGGAGGTACGTTAATTAATAATTTAATCGAAGAGCCCCTGTGTGTTTCGGGTCCTGCGACCCCGGTCTCTCTAATTAAAAGCGAGCCGCCTCGGTCCTCACCCATCCACCCAACCTACCTCAGGCTACCAACCGAACCCCCTCTACGCGTGACGAACACGCCATTACACGTGCTATGCTCGCTAGTATCTCGCATGGTTTCGAATTATTTTACGAACCACCCGATAATACGTTATCATGTTCATTGGAATTATTTCTTTGCTAATTTTGCATTGATCTTATAGATCGTTGAGGTGAAGTTGCATTGGCTTCTTGCATTTTTTCAATGACTTTCGTTGATTGAATTGAATTCTCCTTACCGATGGTATTATTTTTTTTAATATAAATTTCATGACTGATTTTTAAAGAATGAATTTAACGAATTTCATTTGATGCAGTTTACAAATGAAAATTGAAACGATTTAATGGCTACCGATAAGTTCGATGATCATATATACAAAATTCTATTCTGATTCCGAATTACATTGCACACTCGTGAAACGTGAAGAAAATAGTTTAACCCCGGAAGTCGATGAAGGGTTGCTAGCGGCGGGTTGAACCCTCGTCAAACCAATTAACCGTGGCTTGTATTGTACCCCCGCTTTTAGGGGTTGTGTCGCGAAACCGCCGTTTATGGCCGCGCGACCGCGTCTGTAATGGATCAGTTTTATAGCCGGCAAGACGCGACCCACCATTGTGTTAACATTATACTAGCACGCAGCTAGTTGGGTAACAACGCTAGTCAACGATTTGATTATATGGACCGGCTATAACTGTTGTATTATACTTCGCCTCTAGCTGAGTTCATGGCCGAATGACCAGAACTAGAAATCCTGTGCAGAATTTCATTACTTGTTTTGACAATTTTTCATGGCCCCATTTGGACCTCAAAAACTAAACCCTTGTTTCAATTTTCAATATCGATTGAGCTTCTGTCGTTAGTTTCGTAGTATAGAAGATTGTGGAGGTGCAAAATCAGGAGAGTCAAATTGATAAGTCTTGAATATGCAAAAACTTACATATAAAAAAAAGATACTGATAAGCGTCAGTCAAAGGATTTGTAAAAATGAAGAAACATAAAAGTTTGTCTGTCGGTGCAATTCCCTAAAATCCAATGAGACTACTTAATCATAGTAATTATTAGTAATCATTTCAATCGTCGTTACAGACTCTCATTAAAATTTGTGTGAGCTGTGAATGAACGAACGAAGCAAAACGTTTCGTCAGGCAGTTTCCAGTCTACCAGTTTGATCCCCTGAAATCCAGCGACAGTCGCTATTCTTTACCGGTATCCGGCGACTTATTTCGTCACCGCGCGTTATCGCGGTAAAGCCAACTCCAATTACTGGCCCAAGGGGGTAAAGGATCACGTGATCCCTTCGCGACACGCTCGGTTGGCCAATTGAAAAATAATAGAAGCCACCCTTAACCTTCCCTTCTATCTTTACCCGTCGGATTGAACACCCCCTGTGATTCGTCTAGACTACGATTTTTCCTGCCACCCTTGGGAGCTGCCGTCAGAAATACATTTCTCGAGTTAGTGACATTCCTACTGGAACAATTATAGTATCCTGTAGTTGTAGAATATATATTTTTTTTTATTAAGGAAAGAGTCACCGGTAATGAAGTAAAAATGGCAGTCGTTTGATATTTTAGTGATGACGGTATTCTCTTAAGGAAAATAGAAATTGAAATCCAACAATTGATCTGTGAGCTTCTCTCGTCATTCCTTTGGCAGACCTGCAATTACTCGAGGCAAAGTAAGACAACTCGCATTTTTCCTATTAGCCAGATCTACATTCCGATGTCGCGTGTCATGCTCAAGACCGAGCAAGACACTTATTATAAATTTACGACGTTTTGATTATGTATGAATATTTCCTAGAATTCGATGAAATTGAAAAATGAAAGCGTCGCTGAACTTAAAAAGTTGAATGGAAACAACGATTATCCGGATGAAAAATGATACGGGGGCCGGTGTAAAAGGAAAACCAAGACAGATGTCCGGAACACGTTTTCATGAAAACTCCCCTGTTTTTTTAATCTTTCCCCCCCTGTGAAATTTGATACTTTTTCTTCGTACCTTGAACACCAGCCTGAAATGATTGATCGCGAATTCCTCCCCACCTTTATACGATCTTTTCTCGGTTTCCCCACCTTTCAGTGGGAAGTTAATGCAACGCGTGACGCGAAATATAAAAAGACTCGCACGTCAAATTATCAATAAAACATAAAATATGGCAAAACGAGTGACAGATGTATATAACACGGATTTGATAAATGCGTTTGGCTACCGGCTGGGCAGAGTATGAAAAGTTTTATGAAGACGTAAAGTAACCAGCAATTTTTTTCACGTACAAATGCATTAATCGTTTCATTTCGTGCGAGTTTATCGGTATCATTTTACTTTATTTTTTGTAGAAGAATTTAAGACGAGGGATCGGAGTAAATTTGGTGTTAATAATTATTCTGCCAAGAATTTTCATTAGAAGTCAGGGAACTGAACTGAAACGGAAACCTGAACAGTGGACAACGTATTAAAGATTAGGCAGAAGATAAGAAAGTGTTAGATTACATTATGCGGGTGGTAGAGAGAGAGATAGAGTGGGTGGAGTTGCACGGTTGGGGGTGCGCGACAACCCTTAATCCGGTGCGACGGGCAACCTGGCGTGTTTCACACGAGCCACGACCAGTGTGTGCCCATTGTGGCTCGGCTATTAGCCCCGTTCCGCTCACCCCGAGACAATTCCGATAACGAGCTTTTACCCAGTTTCGATTAGAACCAGCTAATGCTGAACTAGATGCAACCACCCCCGCCCTCCCCAAAGACTCCTTTTACTATCTACGTCCTTAACGCATTTAGTATTTTTGAGTCGTGAACTCCAAAATCGATGCGTCTAAGGAAACGCTCAAACTCGTCTTTATTTTCTTTTCTTAATCAAGGTAATTTATTAAGAGATTTATTCTGAGACATGGAACACGATAACGACCGGTGAAATAAAAGAATTTAGTGAAACGGTTCAATCAGATTCAGCACGCGATCGTTCAGTGTCAAATTAATCTCGAATCGAGTTTTTCAATAGATAGGGAGGGAACTTCTTGATACTCTTAGATTAGCATTAGGAGCTGAAGATAAATCATTCTGATAACAGCAGAGACTAATGATAGTCTGTCTTTATAAAAAGAAATTCAAATTGTGAAGAATCTTACAGTACTTATTTAAAAAAAAAATCGATGCGGTAAGAGATCGTGCTATTTTTTATCTCTCATAAATTCCGGTTGATATTATTATATTTATGTTTAAATAAATCATGCGCTTTTCTCGAAAACTGTGATTATTACAATGCTGATGTCCCTGCATTTAGGAGAATTTTAAACAGCCGATGAAAACGCAAGGAACAAGTGATTTGTCGTTAGGGGACGCGCATAAACCCCAGAAAGGGGTTAATTAACCATCTCGGACAGAGTCGCTATTGATTCGAACCGATATTAAAATGATGTATCGCTCGGTGGCTAATAGTTCAATATTTCATGCCGTTTACTAACGCGCGAGAGGTGGTGTGCTCGCCGACCGTGGGGGAGCAACGGGGCCGGGGGACGGATAAGGGGGTGGAAGGGGGATGATAATCCGCGCCTCGAAACGGCCTCGCTTCAAAACGATCCTCTATTTACACGGCGGACAGTCGAAACAGAATGATTAATGGCCTAACCGTGAATACGTGTAATTTCACCCCCATTCAACTCCCACTGATACGGAATGCATGCAGTACAGTTATTGATACACCCAGTCGATAAGCACAATCATATGGAGTAACAAAATTGTTTGCCAAGACACGTCGTTAAGGTCGCTGTAAATGCAGTTCGGATGAACTAATCCATCGCAAATATTTTTAACGTAAATTTATGTGTCTTTAACGCAGTCGTTATCTGATAAAAAGAATTGATATCAGTATTTAGAAGTTTGTATGTAGAGTTTTAATAGACATTTGACTGGAAAATTGTATAGAATTTTTATTTTAGAAAAGGAACAATTGTTATGAATATTAAAATTGTTTAATTAGTTTCATTAGTACTTGCACTAATTTTTAAAATGAAGTTTAGGAATTTCTTAAGAAGTCTTACATCATTCAACTGTACCTTGATAATACAATCATAGCCGCGTGATATTTATCGAAGACTAAATGTGCAATTTTAATACGGTTTGTAAAATAAAACGGTAATGCAGATTTAATACATATAATTGCACGAATTAGAGGGTAATTAATTGGAAGGCACACGGTGTACAGAAATTGGAAGAGATAAGTAAGTAAGGATCCCCTATCTTCGAGTTTTGTTAACTAGGGAAAATGTTGTGATACGATGGCTTAACGAGGATCTTCGTTAGGCTATTTAACAAGCCGCCAAGACGATTATTCGACTACTCGCTAATTAGACGAATCCGACTGAGGAACGAAGTTCCGAGAAATAATTGCCAGTTTGACAATCGTACAATTTCTTTGATAGCGTCTCGCAGAATTATTAACATGAGCCAAGTTAGCTTACCGTTTCTATTTGATTTTGCTAAAAAATTGTTATATTACATGTTTGGTCACTTACATGAGATTACAAAAAAAATTTTTTCTTTGATGATGACAAATTAATATAAATTTTTTTTTTAATAAAAGGGGGAATGTTGAAACATTTTATGAAATTGAGCCATTGACAATGGTAAATGGGAGCAGTAGATTGTTTAATTAACAACGTGATTATGTGTTAAATAAGTCTCTTTGTAAATTACTTGAACGATTTGACATTCATGACAGCCGCGGCTGTCCAATCTCCCAATTACTGTTTACGTTGACGTTGTTGCGAATGACGGCTGAATTATATATTACGTTTGCTTTTTACCCCTCTCGTTGCTCGTTACATTTGTCACTGCCGGCAGGCAATGCTTTCACGTATTAATTTTACGGTGAATTTACTCAGAAATGCATTGTATTAAAATTGTACAAATTATGCCGGAGCACAAAATACATTTACCCCGAAATATATAATATACAGAAATGTCTGTCTTAGTTGCACAATTTTTATTACGCATACCATGTATTAAAATTGAAGAATTGATGGCATCACAGTTGGACGTGTGATTAAAATCAAACATTCCGTTCTTATTATACATTTTTGCATAATCAGTATAGTAGAAGTTATATCAGAATTAATATGATTAAATGTATAATTTCGTAGAGCCATGGCGGCTAGTAAATTTCGTTAGCTACCCTCGCATCAAGAATATTATATCGTAGTAAATTCATTTTCACTTTTACATTACAATTTTGCACAGTGAATACAATCAAAGTGATATCAGAATTATTACAATACGATTAAATAAGATGAAATACGTGAAGCATCGTGACATAAAACAGTAAAACAGTAAAAAGTAATAACGTAAAATAGTAAATACGTAACGTAAAATAACGTAAAATAGTAAATACGTAACGTAAAATAACGTAAAATAGTAAATACGTAACGTAAAATAACGTAAAACAGTAAATTATATTAATTATTATATATATTACGACGGTAAATTATACGTATTGCCTATTACACCCCGAAACGCATTATAGTGAAATCTACGAATTTAGGTAACAATGAACGTTTCGGTGAGTTGTTGAAATGAAATTAACCCCGGGCAGCAGGACTATTTTCAACCCCTTTTATCGCGGCTCAAGGGTGTAACGAATCTCGGTGCCGGAGACAAAGGGCGCGCAACGTGTCGTTACCCTCGGCTGAATTTTTCCGCGTTCCACTCGATATCAGGGCGAGAACTAACCCCGGTTCAGAGCCCCGACCCAACTCCTCTCCTCTCTCCTCTCCCTCGTGGCTCGCTTTCCCACGACACGCGTCCCTGCAGAAGGAATTCTCTGTCTCTGTTTCCTGTTTCATCGAAACTTTTTTTGCGGTTTTCCCTGCACCGGCCATTTTGCCATTCCCATCGATTTTCCCTCTGGTTTTAATCTTTTTTTGTTGTGCTATTTTTTTTTTTTTATTTTATTCGGAAGGCTTCGCGAAGTGCCGTGGTTAAGCTTGATGGGTTCCTGGAATTTTTTACTACCAGTTTTGAATTTGGATTTTGATGGATTCAGTTATTGTTTACTATCGGAGTAAATATTGTAATCGTATCTTATCACGTGCACTCGAGTCAGTTCATTCATTTATAGAATTGTACATTTTAGAATTCCATTTTGTTTGAATATTTATTATTTTCGTGACGCGACGATTAGGATCGCATTTTTTTAAATAATCGTTTTTATTATAATTCTTTCGGTTATTTGAAAAGTGCACATTTTTGCAACGGAACGTTTATCAGGGGAATCTGTCGACTGATCGAGTAAACATTCCTGTTTCCGGTTGGCGGGATTGCTTCATTAGCAAACGGGTAAACATTCTTTTTTTCGGGGGAACGTTTGAACGGAGAAGTTGTAACCGCGAAAAAGGGGAACGTTCCAACCGACTGGAAACAAACGATCAAACGAGCCTGGATGTTATTTTTATTTTTGCGGAACGTAATTAGGTATTGCTATTGGCTTCGCTGTTGAAACATTGACAGTAAATGTTGGCCGGGCGTCGCCGTTTTCAATGCCCCGTAAAAAGTTGCCAGCCTCTGTTCGAATCAACGGGAGTAAATAATTTAGATATTATACGGACGGCACGAAATTAAAACGGGCCGGTCGAAAAGTTGAAATTATCAGAAATCTACGGGGGGATAGAATAATTTGAACGGTACGTAATAGAAACGAGATGGAAGCGAACTGGACGAATTCTTCAATTGCGAAGCCGAGATCATGAGTCGTAGGAATGTGTGAACAACGAAATAATTTCTAACGGAAGTGACACGGAATTAAAACGGCTGAATGATTAAATGGCCCCGGGTACAAAGAACTATAACAAACTGAAATATTCACGAGGCACCGAATTCCTCTTGATTCCAGCTACGCCGGGAATCCGAACGTAACGAGAGGAAAATTGATTTCGCCCCGTTGTCACTCTGTTTGCGCCTCGCGGAATTAAATAAACATGAATTCTCCCCCCCTCCACCTTCGACGCTCCCAGGCTTCTGTTTCGAGATTCTCCAACCTCGACGATTATTCCAACGGGCTCCATTAAAAGTTTCTTACCAACTCGATTTCTTACTGCTCCGCTGCATCCGCCGCGATGGAACACCTCCACCCCTCTCCTCTTCCCATTATTCTTTGATTTACTATTTCTACTGCAATTTATCGGTCCTTCTTTTAGTTCATACTAAATCGTGCCATTTGTCGTCAACCAGTTTTACACGCAAATTTTTTTATATTCAATTACATATCTTCGAATTTTTTCATCGAAATTCGTAATCTGGAACCGCAGTAGAAAAATGTGAAATATTGAAAGGTCAAATTTGGTCAGGATCTGACATTTATTTTCAAATCATCCAGTCAGCTTGATTTCTCGTAACAATAATTCTGTTCAATTCTTTAATGAATCTTTGACGTCCTATACAGGAAGGAACCGCAGTGGGTGCACTGCAGAATGGTAAAACGTTAATCCGGGAACCCGAGGAGGAAACGCGATATTTCCTCGCCGGGTACAAATCGTAAGCGTTGGTCGGGAAGGTTTGGGGGTAAGATTGAAAAACGGATTACTCGAAGGTGATCGAAGGGGGTGGGCATTCGGTCGACAGGTGGCTTTTGTGATTTTCTCATTACCCGTGAGCCTCCGCTTCGATTCCCGATTTCTCCGCTTTGCCTTTCTTATTTCTTCAACCATCATTCGGTTCTCCTTTTATTTACGATTTTTCCCATTTACCGAGACGCGCATATTTAGATCAAGTATGGAACAGTATCAAATGAAATTGTGTTTGCAAATGCAAAACGAATACGCCGCAGATTTTATGGATTTAGAAAAAAATATAGAAAATATAAAATGAATATCGCGTATGAAATATTCGGTGATCGTCGGTTGCCAATTCACTTGTTCGCGCTCGACTACATTTATCAGCTAATTAATTTGATGTATCCCGTATCGGATTTAGTTAAGATTTTTTGCACGTTGGGGAACACGTAAGCGGAGATCGTGCGGGTAGATAGCGGAGGAATTAAAGCAAAGGCTGACCGAGCTGTTTCTGGTTTTCCCATTATGTGAGGATGTGCGCTGGTAATTGAAAAAATCAGAATAAGCAAAAAGAGAAGCTTGTTTTATTCCCGTGAACAGCTACTCTTAAATTCTAATTCTGCTTTGCTGCCGACGAAAAGTTTTCCCCCTGTTACATTGAAACTACTTGTATTTAGTAATTTATTTCGTAGAATTGTAAAGAATCATGATTACAATTTTTGTGTGATTTAAAATTAATCACAAGGGTAAAGAATCTATGAAATAATAAGTCTACAAAATATTGGCAAGGCTTCATAGATGAAAACTGAAGTACGATAAAAATAATTGTTAGAAAAGTGCTGGGAGACGTGTAAAATGTTGAATTTCATTGTTTCCAACCTTAACTCCGTGGGAAAAGGGGTCGCGACCCTTCCTGCAGATGCTTTCAAGGTTGTTTACCAAGCTGTCCCTTCAACCGACCACCAATTAGTATCGCAGCGACGTTGACGGCTGGAAACAATGAAAACATCGCTGGTGGACGTCTCGGAACGTCTGACGTCGACGTTTCCTTGGAAATTATGCCAGCCACCGGTTGAAAGCAAATTTTTTTTATGCGCACCCGTATTTTCTTTTCAGGGTTCTCTCTTTGACACAGCATTTTTTTGTTCAATTTTTAAACAAGGGAAATATTTAGTAACGGAGCTGGTTTCCACAGTTTTCGAAGAAACTGCAAAAAAGTTTATTATACATTTTCTTTAGATTTCGTGAAATTCAGAATCACAATTTTTAATGAGAGAATAGACCAAAGATAAATGATGTCAGATTCTATTATAAATAATTCCAGAAATGATTCGTGATCATCACCTGTTTCATTAAATAATTGTTACATAAAGAATTAATATTGATAAAATTAAACGTAATTATTATAAAGTTCATGTGTACATTATTTTTGAAATTAATAATAATTTCATATTAGAATTGTGTTATATATCTATACAGAACTTAACAATTTACAAGTGTTTTTCATTGAGATATAAGGATGAAAGTGTATGAAATAATAAAAGTACAAATATGAAAGTTTTATGCATTAATTTGTATGTGAGAAGAATTTGAACCCAGCTGCAAGAAATTCACCAAATATTTTATCCGACTGCAGTTCGAAATGAGAGACCCATTAATTGCATAAATAATTGAGAAAAAAAATAATGGGCCATTTTCAATTACACGAAGTGTATCGTAAACCGAAGGACGATCGAGCCAACAAATTTCTTAGCATTCTTTGTTAATTCATAAACGTTGTATCGGAGACTTAAAAGCATTGTGAGCCTCGCGGGGTTGGTCGTGGTGCTGTTACACTTAAGTCGGGACAGCGTGGAAGGAAGTAAAGCAGCTGCTTACGGGTTCTCTTCCGACAGTTTCCATCCCCCTCCCCTCCGCCGTTGGCCTGGGCCTCCGCTTCCCTTCCACCCTCGTCATTATCATCCATTTGCTAATACAACAAGATAAATTGCCCTCCCTCGTTGCAAACGTTACACCCGAGTTTTCTCCCGGATCTCAACCATCACCTGAACCCCTGCTTACCCCTGTTCAACCCTTAAGCAACTCCTCTATGCAAATATCAATTCGACTCACCGATGGAAATGTTTAAATAACTGCACTCGCAATGTACAATTATTTATTCGCTACGTTAATTTTTGATTAATTTTGTCATTTATATCGGCTGGAATTTTCCTGTGATTTATTAACCAGAATTTATAATGAAAAAGTGGCTGACAGGAGAATTGAATGTGAAGTGGTTAAACCATCATCATAAAAATCAGGTTTCAATTAAGCTAAAGAGTGTTTGTTGAACGCGACGGTCTAAAAAAAAAGGAATAAATGGAGTAAATCGAATGGTATGGGTTTCCACGCGAAAAATCAATAGCTCTGCTATTTACACTGTGTAGCAGACTTTGTTTAAACTACTGTATGCACGTATGTATGTACATAGGATAAAACCAGCGGCGATCACATCTATGTGTATACAGTATGGTTTCATTTTGGCTCGTTTTAAAGAGGAACTGGGAATTAAAAAAAAAAATGGGAAACGTATTGTGTTCTTAATGAATAGACTGATTATTATTTTGTATCCTATGAGTTTTGATTAATGTTGTTAATTGTAGTAGAACTCGACTTTTTGGAGAAATGAGGAAACTGATATGATTTTTATTTATAAAAATAGATTGCTAAAAAATATTGGAATAATGTAAAGGGTGGATATTATATTCGTTTAAAATGGCCATAAGTTACACTTACGTAGGATGATGTAAAAGCGTTGGGAAAACGGGTCGATAGAGCTGTTATCAGGCCGGTCACGCGACTTCCACGATTGCCAACTTTTTTTTCCTTTAACCCAGAACCATTATTATCGGACACCCTTTAAAGCGGCACGGATAAGATCGAATCGTCCTTCGATATTCGCTGTTTACTGGGATGGTACCAGCCACTCGCATTTAAATGGCCATTCAGGGGAAACTGGGCAGCCATGAAAACGTTCCAAGATTCCTATTGCATTACAGCTAACCATTAATGCGTGCGGGGAGTAAAATAAAATTGCAATGGAATATAAGAAATTCTGTACAAATTCTGATGGAATACGAAATTGTCAAAAATTCTGGTGGAATTGTAAAAATGTTGACTCGGTTTGATTGTCAAGTCTCGAAATTATTATAAAAAACGAAATTCGATCTACAAATACTATAGCAAAACTGTTTACAGAAATTGATAAGTGTCTTCGCAAACGAGTTAGAATAATAGATACGGTGAACATTTTCTTTCGGCACAAACTGGATAGATTGTCTCGCCTGTATCTAGTAGTACCAGTCGACGCGTCGTCAGACGCCGGAAATTAATCCACGGAACGCGTTTACATCACGGGACGGTTATTCTTCCTAGTAAATACCGCGAAGCCCGATCAATTTCCCAGCCATGGCTACCCCCCAGTCTGTACTCAGACTACGCAGTCTATTTAAACAGAACCGATGACAAAGGACAGCGGAGCGACAAAGGAACACTAGTATTCTGGTAAAATCGGTTAAGTCGGATGAAAAATGAAATTGTGCTCTTCTCGATCGTTCCCATAAGAGCAAGATTACAATTCTTAGATAAATTAAGAAATTGGAACATTATTCCTATTTTTATCGGTTATTAAATGCGAATTAAATTGGTATACAATTATTAAAAAATTTAAATATCATCTCTGCTTTCATTAAAAATAATTTCGTAACAGTTTTCACTAATTCTTATTTCATTGTGTTTTACAGGTGAGTGTCCCAGAAATCCAGTACTTTCAGGGGGCGTCTTTCACGATGGTAAGCCTTGTGCTTCAGCATAATGATTCACATTAAGTATAAT